>JAPMOB010246569.1:15998-59869 GCA_029875015.1 Lepomis gibbosus | reverse complement strand
GACTAATAGTTCCTTCACCAAGAAATTAACCTGTGACCATCCACTTTAATCTGCATCTGAATCTGCGTCTGAATCTATCTGCGTCATTCAACCTGTAATGTGACTGAGATTAAAATGCTTGCTAATGAGTTTGTAAGGTAAAGTTAAAGGGGAATTTATCTCAAATGTATTAAAATATTTTTCTTTTTAGCAGTTATAGGCAGTAGTCAACCATGTCTACCATTAGTCTTTAATCCTTTAGTCATGGGTGGCTTCCTAAAGATAGCTGTAATTTTTTTTGCATTTTCTTTCACTTGCCCAAACCTTAATTTTTACTGAAGTTGTCCATCATTTTCTAAAGAGGACCAGTGTTTTTGCATCTTTTAACCAGTTTACTTCATATCAAGTAGAATAGTTACAATTAAAAAGTATCACCTCACACAAAAAATCTAGATGTGGAAATAAAGCTTCACAGTTTGGTCCCTCTGCCAGAGTTTAACCAATGAACAGAAGTAGCCTCCATGTCTCTGATAAGCACAGCACTTTAAGATGGTGCACCACTGGTGTAACTTGTAACTGTTTTCGTTTTGGGCAACAAAAACACTCGATCTTGGCAATTTACCTGTAAAATATTGTAGATGGCATCCAGGATGACCAAGATGATTTTGCTGTCTTTGGCTGTCAGCAGGTGGATCAGAGGCCCGAGCACATTGCAGTGGACCAGATAGGCCACTTGCTCCACTGTTCCACCACTGGTATAATTGGTGACAGCCCACACTGCCTCCTTCTGGGTCTTGTAGTCTCCCTAAACAGAAATTACATCTAATGCTTTAGGCCAGATAAAAGTACATATATGGAGATATATGACCCATATTACAGACATAGTTAATGAGCCTTTATGAATAAATCACAAATTAGTACCTCAATTTATTTAATTTATTTAAAAAACAAAAAAACAAAAACAATGCATAATCTGCAGCAGGTCTGAGACAAGTTGGGGAAAAGGTAAGTCACTGTGCTGGTCAGTTTATGTTAAATTATATATACATATGGTGCAACTGATATATATACATTTATGTACAATATCCCTCATCACTAAATATCAATAAAATATTACTTGACTTATTATGAATTAATAAATCTAATTGGGACTATTGTAACAAGCCAGATATATTTTCTGTTTGCTCTTGCGTTCTGACCTGTTGGAGAACCTCCACCAGGATGGGCATCAGGCCTGCATTGATAACCTCCTGGATCTGGGTTTCCTTGCCAGCTGTGATATTAGACACTGTCCAGGCTGCCTCTTTCTGGATATTGGGCTTGTGGCTGCGCAGCAGGCCAGGCAACATTGCCAGGACACCGGCATTCAGGACATGCTGGGTCTGCTCATCCGTCCCAGTCACAATGTTACCAAGTGACCGCAGAGCAGGAGTCTGGTGAAGGAGAGAGTGTCAATTATGAGTAGTATCAAACTCCTTATAGGCAAGTCCTGCCACTCGACAGCCATCTGGGTAACGCCTCTGGGCAGTTATATCAGAATAACAAGACCAGGTCCCTCTCTGAATGAATGAGCAGAGAGCCATAACTGCACTTTCACAGGTCAATGGGACATGAAAACTACATATAGAATCAGCGGGAAAATCTGATAAAAAATTGCTGAAACAATTTGATAACTTTGCCCCAAAATAAGGTTTGAAAAGCGTTTTCCCCGACCGGTTTTACTCCTACTATGCATGTGCAGTAGTAGTGACAAATGCGTAGAACCTTACGTCAGTGAAACTACAAGACTGGCAGAAATATGTTTCCCGCTTCGGCTGTTAAAAGCAGATGACTGGCTTTCTGGCGGGAGGGGCAAGAAAACCGCCATATTAGAGTTGCATTGAGGATTCTTTAAGTGGCGTGTCTCCTCTATAGGAAGTCTCTGGTAGTATTTACAATTTAGAAAAAAACATACAGGACAGATGATGATGATGACAGTGATTATCATTTGATACCTAAACACTGTATGTCACATGTTAAAATTTGACACACTCATCTTTAGCCAAAGTTGAAATGAACTAGAGAGAGAGAGTAGTTTTCTTCACCATACCACATACCACAATGGAGAGCTCCCCACAGGCTAGCAGCTGGACCAGGCGAGGAACCAGGCCAGCCTGCACCACCACCTCTATCCTTTCATTGGATCCATCGGTCAGGTAGGACACGGCCCAACACGTGTCGGCTAGAATCTCCCTGTCATCGTGGTGCAGGAGGCGCACAAGGGCTGGAAGCAGCTGCTGCACTGCCGTCAAAGGAGGGGCAGGGTTTTTGTTCCGACACAGGTTGGACAGCGTCCAGGTGACGTTGCGCAGGTAGCTAGACTGGTACAGTAGGTTAAGAGTCAAGTGTTATTTTAGAGCATCGAAGCGTCATAACATGATAGTAGTCAGAGTATCATATAGACGGAGATCTTTCTAAAAAGAGCAACCTCCAGGCCACAGGCTATTTATCAATCCATAAAAATGGTTACTTTGGTTAAATAAACTTTTTTTTACACTGTAGCTACTGCATTATATGTATGTTGTGAGTACCCCAGTAAATAAGCCAAATAAAACTATAGACATCTCTGCTGTGCGCAAAAGGCTTCTCAACTGTACATTAACCATTTCACAGGGATAAATAGATTCACACCACACATCTGGTTGATAAGCCTTGTTGACACTATATTGTGACTTGTGAAGTAAAATGTACTTGTGGTTTGGTCTGGTCTATAATTATAGAATTATAATATCCATACTACACTAATGGCGAACTGCTAATTTGTAGCATAAATATTTTTGAAATATGTTAACATATTACTAACATATACTAACATATGTTCTATGTACTAACATCCTCACTGCAACTTATTGGAGAGTGCACAGCTATAAATAAGGGTGTAACTGCAACCAAAACACATGAAAGAGGAACTGTGCACACATGCAGACTGACCACACTAAAGGACAATCCAGTCAATTTTCTAGTATTAATTACATGACAAAACAGTTGATTTGCCTACACCATAAAAGTCTACGCATTTTGCCGTGCAAAATAAAAATGTCTCTTAAAACCAGCATAGCAATAATGTTTGACGGAAACTCACAGGAAACACAGACAGATCAGGGGCAGCCAGCAAGGCTAGGAGTGGCTGGAGACCACCATGCTTGATCACTAGGTCTCTGTAGCTGGATCCATCACCTGCATTTGAGGAGGGGGATGACATTTAGAATCATCTCCAGTCAGCAATGTAATAATAAAACAGAAAAAAGTATTTCAAAGCTTGCCACACATTGACAGAACCTTCAGCATGTTATTTAATCACCATAATATACCAGGGCTATTTTTCATCATCATCTGTATACCTTTACTGAGAAAACAGCCAACAAGTGCTAATACTCTCATAATAAATCTCCTAATTATTGTGCATGATTCACTTTATAATAATATATAAGATATAAGGATAATGAACTTGATGTGTCAACAACACACTGTGGCGTTTTAAGACACACCCTTTTACATTAATTCAAATGCCCTAAATAATACAACCCCTGGAGATCAACTCCAAAAATGAAGCATAACTACATACACCAACATCACCAGATCCTCACATCACAACTATCTAGGCAAATAAGCGGGAAAATGTAACAGTGCATGGTGTAGTTATGCAGCAACAGAAGTAAAACCACTTGAAACACAAAGAGATGTTGAGTGCTGTCAGCCTACAGTACCTGCGATGTTACCCAGAGCCCAAATGGCCTGCTCGCTGATGTGCGGGTGGGGTGATGTCACTAGGCTGATAAAGGCTGGGATGGCCCCTCCTTCCACTACGGCGGTGGTCTGGTCTGATGTACCTGAGGCGATGTTGGTCAGGGCCCAGGCTGCCTCAAACTGGATGGGGGGGCATTCAGACAATGCCAGAAACCCAACAAACCTTTTGATGAGGCCAGCAGCAATTATGCTGTCAATAGGTGGGTGCTTTTCTCTGGAGAGGAGCCTCCTGCATGTCAGGGGAAAAAAACACATTTGGGGTTTAGTACGGGGAAAACAACTTTAAGGAAAGAAAAGGCAAACTTGTAGCATTGTTAAATCTCGTTAGAGTAATCACTAGTTGGAGGGCTACACAGGGGATATTATGTTTGACATAATGATAATGAACATAATAATAATTGATCATCAATAGAATAAATAAAAGATGTCCACAAGTGCTGGATTAAAGAGGAGACACCATGGCAAAAAGTAGAATCAAAATGATTTAAGTTGATCTACATAAAAGTAGATCCGTTGATCAAAACACTGCACAGCAAAAGTAAATAAAAAATAATTTTAGGAGCTGAGAATACTGTTCGTATTATTCTTTTTGCCAGATCTGGACTGTAAGCATAAATTGCCAATGTAAGAAGATGGAAACAGGTTTAGGGTTTTGCTTTCAAAGCAGATTTCACCTGGCTGCCTGTGTGGCCTGTAGCTGATGATCTAGATTCTGGCTGTTTACACCTCCTACAATCTCCTCAACAGACCAGTGCTGAGGAGGCTGCGGAAACAGAAACAGAAGAGGTTTAATCCAGCAGTTTAACCCAATTAACAGTTAACAGCAATTAACCCTCAACAATCACTAGGACATGCTTGGAATATGGAGTAATAGTCTTGACCTATTACTCGTTCACAACATAGTAACAAATCAATATTGACAGTGGCTCTTCTTAAATCAAATATGAAGTATTTAAAAATGAAGTGGGAAATCCTTCACACTGTTATCATCAGGTAGAGGTCAAAGTGCCCATCAAGTGCTCATCAAGAATCTAACGTTAGCGTGTGAGAGAAAGAGACAGCTGCTGTCTACTAACGTTACCTGTGCGTTGGAATCTTTCTCTTGAAGAGGAGAGGTTGGCTCGTCCAGAAGGCTCTGGACGTTTCTCCTCTTCAGGATCTGATCATCTTTCTTTGCTTTTCGGAGCTCCACGTTTACTTCCGCTCTCCTGCGCCTTAACTCCTGAAGGAGTCGATACCCACAAACACACAACAGCATACAATTAACATTAGATACCATTTATTACGACTAAAGTTAGCTATGTAATTCATGTTGTAAAGCTGGCTGCTACTGGCCGAACTTACATTGGCATCTTTGCCTTTGTTTTTGAACTGGGTGAGTCGAGCTCCGTTGTCGTTTGCAGATGACATTCCTGACCGTTGAATAAAACAATCGATTCCGCTGACGTTACTGACACTGGCTGTGGGAAGATTTCACGTAAAAAATCAAACGGTCGTACCAACGGCTGCTTTCACTACCGTCTTCTGCTTAACGTTGTTAGCTACATAACGTTAGCTAACTGGCTAGCAGTTAACTGGCGCTTGTCTTGAAGCCGGTTATCTAACACCATGTGGCCCACCGCACACGGAGGCTGTCTGGTAAACCAACACCCCAAAAACCCCGCTGAAATTCATAGGAAGAAACATTATACATTCAAATCATTAGCAAAAACAAAAAACTAATTAAAGTATCGATACATTTGTTTAAAATCTACATTTAGCCACAGATCATGTGCAACGTGCTTACCTTACAGATTTCTTGTTTTTTTTTACAAAGGCCGTGACGTCATGTACAAACACCGCCCTGTTTTTTCTGACTTTTGATTGGTCGGTTGGACCATAAGCTCCGCCCATAGTCCACGGTTTAAAAAAACGCATCAAACTACAAAGCCGTTGTCAAAGGCAACCGCTTTCAGTATCGCGAGATAAAGCTGCCACTTCCTTGTAGGATGGATAGCTCTTATGCGGCTATGTCTAAAATACCTTTTTACAGATGGTAATGTTTTCTGTACTTAACAAAAAGTATTCCAATCTCAGATATCTAAATACACATCACAGCGCTTATTTTGATTTGTCCCTTTATTGTGATAAATGTAGTTTTTTGTACTTAACTACGTAATGACCCAGTGGCCTAATGGATAAGGCATCAGCCTCCGGAGCTGGGGATTGTGGGTTCGAGTCCCATCTGGGTCGCATTTAGCTTCCTTTTCAGGGATTAAAGATGAGTCTCCTTTCACTGTGATTTGGCCATTAAAATTAGGAATTCTTACATTGTCTAGACGAAATCCTGTTAATAGGCATGCTCAAACCTAATAGTATGGGTTCATTAAGTATGATCTGAACCCATGGGTTCATTAAGTATGATCTGAACCCATACTATCAATACCCACATAGAATGATGTAAAGAGGAACTCTGCCAACAGTTTAAATTTGGCATTAAATCCCTTACTCTGCATATAAGGGCTGCCAAAAGTGAAATTTGAATACTGTGGCTAGAATGCAATAAATCAAAATGCATTGCAAAGGTATACAACAGAAAGATCAAAAATTGCCATTCTTGTTGAAGGTATTCTTTACCACATTTGATGATTGTTCATTTCCTTCTTTTGCTATATTTGCATTTTTCTACATGCACCATTGGTCTGATATCCTAGTCTGCATAGCTCAGTAAACCTGTTTAAAAAATAGAAATGTTGAAAATGTTGAAAATGTCAGAAAATGCATTTCAAATGAATAAGCACAGCTGCTGCCTCATGCTGGGAGGCCTCAGCTCTCCAGCCCGGTAGATGGTGGCAACATGATGCAGCACATGATGGCCTGTAATCTATGATTGCCTGCCTTGCATGCTTTTGCATTCTCTCAAGAAAGTAATGAGAGATCTCTGCTGTGCGCACAATGCACTGCTAAAAATGGGAGGCACTGTATTTTGACAGTAAGTGTGAGTATGCAATAATTTTTGCACTGATTTCGGCTTGATGTAATTCGTGATTTGCTGCAGTGTCCACCAGAGGGCAGTGAAGACCTATAATTAAATAAACTCAGATTAACCATGGAGGTAACGGTATTTATACTGTAAAAACACAATCAGTGACAGTGGAGAAACCAGGGAGAAACGTACTTAGCTAGCTTAGCTACCATGTCTGTCACATGACCCTCAACTTGCATGTCCCTAAAAACTCAATATATACAATATTTACAGCACATATAACATGATACTGTCATGATGACAGATTGATGCAACAGTCAACCTCGGAGGGCCAATGTTTCAGCGCTTCCTCTTCCATGCGCCAGTCATTGTTTATAGTCCGATTAGCAACCTCAGAAGCTATTGTCTGATGACGCTGCGGATAAATCAATTCAACTTAGAGAGCAAACTAGAATGCTTCCAATACCAAAATGTTGTCCTTGCCAACATATTCTGCCTTTTTATGCAGATATGTTAATAGAGATTAGGTGACACCCCTGAGAGTATTTAGAATAGTGTGTCTTCATTGCCCTCCAGTGGTCTTATTGAGTAGCTGCAACACATTAAACACATTAAATATGTCCTTTCAAATCAATAGTATGAAGCTGCAGTACCGGAGGCTGCAGTGCAATCCTGGGACCGCAATCCTGGGACCGTAGTTCTTGTGCAACAGCGCCATCTAGTGGAGTGGTGGTGGAAATACACAGCAACATGAAGGAGGTTAATCCTGTCTGCTAGCATGTCGGCCGTGAGGCCAATGTGCGCAGCTAGGGCTAACCAGTTGACATGCATATAATCAATAACTTATGTTTAGGCACACACTCGGTGGTGGTTGTGGTAAGGGTAATTGGCTTTGGGGGGCTGCAAAGAGTAACATAGCTAGCCAGTCAGCTAGCTGACAGTATCAAAGTAAACAGTGGTCCTGGAATTGCAATTCCAGTCCCAGGATTGCTGTCCTGAAACTGCATCCTCTAGTACTGCAGCTACATGCTACTCTTTCAAATTGCCTCAGCAAGTATCATTGTGCTGCAGTTCCTTACTTACAACGGAGACACACAACCTTAAATACACTCAGGTCACCATCATCTCCACCCAGCAGCAGGGCATGATAGCATTATTTATACTGTAAACATGTAATCATTAGTCAGGTGACCCCTTATGGTACTAAGAGACTATAGACTTGTTAATAACATGAGCCTGCCTTGATGCTCCTGTAGTTAACTAATTGACCTGAGTTTATTCGAAAATCAAGTCTTGCCTGCCCCCCAGTGGCCACAGTGACAAACTGCAGTGAATCAAGCGTCAAAACAAAATGATAAAATAGAAATACTTCCGGTGTCATGTCTGCCTTAGTGCAAGTGTGTGCAACTTTTTTTTTATTATTACAGAAATGTACAATATAAAACGAATTAACAGACTACATGAGAATATGAATTCTTCAACAGTCATATATTCATGTTTTCATGTCTTCAGTTTTTACATAGAGAGTAAAAACTGATTACATTAAAGTTCACTATTTAACTTGCGAGGGGTCTTAAACAACAATCTTGTGGTCAAATAAAATGTTATAAATTCTTTTATACAATTCAACTTACATAAAATGTTGCTGTAACAATTAAATACTTTGTGAAAAAAATTATAACATAATGGTAACTTTTGCTTTGTGGATATTTCTAATTTTGCTATTTTAATGTATTACACAAACCCTAACATTTCCATCATATAAACAATTAAATTAAAAAATAACATCGGTTATGTTGGTTATGTTAAAACAAGATTTGCTCTTTAACAGTCCCAATGTGTCAGAACATTTCCAAATCAGTCAAAATAACATGGCAGAAACACTGACAGATGTGGAAAATGCTTGCCTCGTGTGACCACTAGTGAAAAGCCCAGGCAGTTCGTGATCACTAATGGTCGTTTCTGATTTCGTCAGTTTGGTCAGTTATTTTGAAAGTATTTGCTGGAAATGATACCCATATTATAATGTCTGCATTGATGCATTTGACCATACTACTAGAGAACAGTTGACGGTCACGTCATGTTAATTTGTGTTTCAATAAGGCTGCTTCAGTTTGGAGGCTACATTGTGAAAGTATACACTATTTATTGTAAATTCTTACCATCAAACGATGACAAATGAAATGTTGTGTGCTGCACTTCCTCGTGGTGACCACCAGAGGACAGTGAAGAACCATGACTCGAAACACATTCGGGTAAACCTCCACTTAACGTCAAGGTAGGCTCATGTTGGTGGAGTAGTTGATTTTTTTGCTTCGTGCTTTGTTTATTTTCATTCCAGTCGATGGTTTAAAATTTATAACAGTTTGTTTGAGTATAACACAAACCATTTAGTAAGTGTTAATTTATTATTTCTGGGCTGGAAGATTCAACAACATTTCCATTCAGTGTTGCTTTCATCCATCAAAACATACACTTACCCCTGTATGAATCAGCAATGACTGAAGATCTAGTGAACAAGCTCAGTAACAATGTTTAAATTCAATCCTGATTAATTTCATATTTATTCTCATTGTCATCCATACCTAAGATCTCCTTGTTTTAGTTATTTTTTCTAAAAAGAAAAAAAGCTTTTAATGGAATCTTAAGTATAAAGGGGTAAAAACTAAACACCAAAGTATGGTTCACATTTTGTATTACCTTGTCTTGATTCTCTGAAGTACAGTCTAGAGGTAGACTGTATTTTATATTGTTCTACAACATCTCAAATCCCCCCCCAAAAAAGAAATCAAGTGAATCATCAATACAGAACCAATGTATCTTTATGAGAATGAGAATCTTCACTTAAAATCCTACTTGGTAAACAACAGAGGATATTTACACAGAGCAGCATTTCACCCATTCACATTATAAACAACGATGGCAGCCTTTTTAGAATCCATTAATGAATAAAAGGAGTGTCAAAGTTTTTATTTCTGTGTTAGGGACGTCCCACCATCTCCTTTTCCACCCTGTCTCATCTCATTCCTGAGCAGCCCTTATAAAAATCTCAGGAACCCCCAGCTCTGTAGCAGACCTTAACGTGTGTGCACACTGAACATCCAGGATGACAGGGATTATTCTATTTCTCTTGTTTCTGGGGATTCCTCTTTATAAGTCAGAGGAGCATGGTGTCAATGGTGAGTGTAAACATTTTCTTTTTTTTATCACTCAGAATAGTAAGGATTTGTAACGTTCTGCATTTGTATGTGTTTCATGTGAACAACTGTTCACTGTTTCTGACATCTACATTCTCATTAATTGTAACACATGTAGCCTACTGTAGCAACAGTGGGCTAACTATGGATGTTCCATGAAACAATTTCAAAGCTTTCTTTGGGCTATTAAAGTATGACAAATGTTTGTGTTTGTAGCAGTAGTGTGATAGTACTAAAGCTATCAGTAACTTTCATTTTGAGAGCTTGACACTTTATTTTACAGCATGACACTCACTAACCTTAGCATGTGTGGGTTGGAAATGTCTAAATTAATAAGAATCTACAGCTGAAATATTTTTTTTTAAATGAACCAAAGTCGTAGAAGTCCCCAATCCATCAACGTTGTATAAATCACATTAGATAATTCTTGGGATGTAATACTTCCCCATGGGAATTATGCAGACACAATTTAGATTAGTGAACGTTTCAGTAGTTTTAAAAAATATATATATTTTGACAAATAACAGAATAACACTGATGTAATGACTATTGTAATGGTGAGATCCAAAGATCCAAATAACAAACCACAACATGGCATAGGCTATTATGTTAATCAAATGAATCCATTGTAGCTGACTGTAGGGGCCAAGGGGCTTTGATATTCCAGTTGTACAAATTAGAGAAAATTTCTAACTGGACTACAACTTTTTGTTTGTGTCAACCAAGAGCTGTACACCCTGATAGAAAAGGGTCAGGCCAGCTTTGTGGATCCAACTCCGAGCAACCAGACCCGGCTGGTGGTTAAAGAGCCCTCCCTGCCCATCAACGAGCTTCTGGAGAAGAGCAGCAAGACCGGCGACTCCAAATTCATCCTCCATCCTTTACCCTCTGCTGTCTGGCCAAAGCACAGCGACCTGGCCCCCATCCCTCACCTCCACAGCCCTCACAACAAGAGCAAAAAAGGCCCGAAGAGCGACCGTCTGGTGGAGCACAACAGCGAGAAAACCAGAGCAGAAGTCGCTGGTCTGCTTCCCAAAACTCCTCTGACAGGAGCCACAGCTGCTGCCACAAACCGCACCGTTCAGAAGACAAACCAGGACACCCTGTCCAACATCAGTCCTCCTCAGCAGAGTGAATCAGACGCACACCCCAACTCCAGACCCAGGGGCCCACCCCACACACAGCCTCAGGCTCAACCGCACCAACCGGCCCCTTCCCCGCGCAGAGAGCCCCCCAACCGACGGCTGGACCCGGAGGAGAACCGGCCGGGGAAGTCCAGTCTCTATCAATCAGGCATCGGTGCAGCGACCCGGAACAACAGCCGCCCGCCTGTCGTCTTCAACCGGCGCTCCTCCAGCCTGCTTTACCAGTTCGACATCCTGAGGCGAGGTATGATGAGGATTTGTTGTAGATTAGGCTAACACAGGATTTTTGAATCTAACTTTACTGACCTTGAGCTGTAGGCTATAATTTCTTAAACTCTCCCTTGGGATTACATACTTCAAAGGATTGAAATGATGTAAGAGTTTAGCCATCTGGGGAAAGTATTTATTGCCAGTAATTATGTGTGCAGTCTGACACTTTAAAACATGATAACACAATTAGAATGACAAATAACTCAAACCAAAGTCTCAGTCACTAAATGAAAAAGGGCTGCACTTGGATTTCACCTTTTTTTAAAAAAGAAATGTAAAATGTGTCTCCTGCAAAGTTCAAACAGCCAAGGATTATCCTAAAACATTTGATCACAAGATGTGCCAAGCAGGATATCTACAAAACTACAAAATTACCAAAATGCCAATGAAGAAACCTAAACGATAAGCCAAATTTGTTGATGCATCCTAATGGCCTATGGGTTAAACATGCTGACCATGTCACTGCCAGCTGAACTTCAGTCTGGCTAGTGACCTTTGTTGCATGTCATCCCTCATCTCTGTCTCCTGTCTACCAAAGTTCAAGAAAATGCCCCATAAATTACTGTTAAAAAATATACATTTGTTCTAATGAAAAAAGCCATACACAATAGCATATACACTGAGACACAAAGGTCACAGAGTTCACACATAAAGTGATAATGACACTGATGGTTAGTGAACACCCCTAGCCACTAATTACAACCATCTCCCTCAAATCTGGCTTACAGTGTTTCCCTTTGTGTGCAGTCTTTTAGGAGCGAGAGGTTGCAATGAAACTGTTGCAGAGCAAGAGAGAAGGTTATGACATTTTAATTAAGATGGAAAATGTAACACGGATGTGATCCCATCACATGTAGGGGCCTCCTCCAGTCCCGTGCAGAGGAATGCAATGCCTGGGTTTTGTAATGACAACCTTGTCCCTTTTCTAATGACACTGGAATGAGAGTCTGGCTCCTGCACGGGGCCACGGCAGACAGTCACTCTTTCTTCTTCTCATCTCTTCATCCTGTCCTCTGTTTGTCTTCCTCTCCTCAGAGTCCGACTTCACACATGATGCCTTCTGCATGAGTGAGTGCAGGAAGGAGAAAGAGGAGAGAGAGTATTACTGCTACAGTGAGTTTGGTATGTACCCAGTAAGGGACAAAGAGAGAGTTGGTCAAAGGTAGACCAACAAAAGTAAAAAAATTTCATTTTTATGGTATTGATTGGTCCTTATTACAACATTGCATTACCTTCTGAACACATGCCTGTGTGTGTAGATATTTATTAACTAATTAATTACAATCTACTGCTGAAAAGTTTTGACAATAAACGTACATTTTGAGACTATAAGTAACAGTTCAAAACAACAACAGTTTGGCATTTTGGGAAATATGTTAAGACAACTGATACCACTCTCATGAATGTACAGTAAATGTACAGTACAGGCTACGACCAATGGCCAGTGAGCTTAGCTTAGCATAAAGACTACAAAGGGTGATACAGCTATCAAATACGTTATCATACTAATGTCATATATATAATATTAAAAAACAAATTTCAGCGTATGCAAAGCTCACTAATTAACACATTACATCCTGTTTGTTGAATAGGTAAAAATAATGTTGACTAGGTTATGACACTTTGGTTTTTGTACAAATTGAACAAACACAATGTAATATGTTAATTACTGAGCTTTGGAAATGCTGGCAGGTGGATTTTATTATTTTTGCATAGAGCCAGGCTAGCAGTTTCTCCTTTTTCAGTAGTTGTACTAAGCAAAACTAAGCTAAACTAAGCGGCTTCTGGCTGTATGGTGCGTTCCATTTGACATGGGAAGTCGGATTTTCTGAGTTCAAAGTTAGAAATTTCAAAGGGAATGCCCCCTTAAGTCAGATTGCCAACTTGGAAAGTCGGGAGAACCGCACAACCCCGACTTTGTGATCCAAGATGGCTGCTCTGAGTATCAACAGTTAGCGAAAGGTATACTTGTCATGTTTGAGTATGTGGTGGAGCAGGGTTGAGCAGGTTGGAGGACGCAGGACACAACTAGCAGGTTTAGTTCAAAAGTTTATTAATAACAAAAGGCGAGCACGCTTACAGACGGAGTGGCCGATAAACAAAGTCCAAAAACAAAGAGAAATCCAAATCCAAAGTAAGCAGGGAAACAGGGAAACACAACGATAAGGTTGGCAACACACTGCAACACTGGGTACACAGGGTAACAGAGAGTAATCCACACACAGAGGGTACAGAAGATAATGGCCCAACAAACACAAGACAGAAAGACCAGGTATATACACAGGGACTAACGAGCAGGGCGGGAGCAACACAAGTGACAGGGGTCAGGGTTAACGAGGCACAGGCAGGGAGAGAGAGAGAGCAGGGGAAAACAGAGAGACTGACATGCAGAGGGATCACTGGGGAAACAGACATGACACAGGTTACTAGACGATAGACAAGACAGAACCCCAAAACCCAACAGACCAAAAATAACAGATAATAAACTAACCAAGCTCAAAAGTGCAAAACATGGCATGGCTGACAGGCAGAGTGTGCCAATACTGTTTATTAGCACTTCTGTGTACTTGTGTCTCATATGAATTTTTGTACACAAAGTGCTGTCCAACTGCTGTCTGTGGACGTGTTGCTACTGTGTTTAGTGTGCGTAAATACCACACAATGTGTTTTTTTTTTATCAACCGGCATAACAATTGCTAACCTGGCTAGTTATAAACAATGGCTGGCGCCGTCAACTCTGGTGTGACGTCATTCCCAGCTCCGACTGCCGACTTCCGAGGTAAATGGAACACACCAGTAGCCTAATATTTACTGGAGTGAGTGGTATCAATCTTCCCATCTCACTCTGGGCAAAAAAGAATATTTCCCAAAATGTCGAACATATTGTACCTTTAGATCCCAGAGTCACAATGGTATGAATTTCCATAGTTTGACACAATGTTTTTCACATCCCTTAAACAGCTGTCAATGGGGTAGTTCACGACATCGATGTGTTGCGTAAAGGAATCCGTCTCATTACACTGATGGTGAGCGGGGACGGCTTCTACAAGATGAGTCGTCTCTATGTGACACCAGACAGCTTTTTCTTCAAAGTTCGCCTTCTGGTCCTGGACACCTACAAGTGCAGCAAGCCCTGCCCTGACATCAAGCTTGGTAAGTGTAGCAGGGTCACTCAAAAGCCTCCTAAAACAAAAGATCTAGAGGCTAAAATCTGTTCAGTGTAGTAAAAGACTAAAACTAATGTAAGTGTGAAAGTGTATCTATTAACTATGCCTATTATGTCACTTTATTGGTAGTTATTGAGTGGTTTATCAAATTATAAACAGATAACATATCCTTTGATTTTAAGTGTTAAGACCTATAAATTTAGACATCATAGACTATATTCTTTTGTGGGATGTAGGAATTCTGTTTTCCTGAGATCAACAAACAACATTAAAATTGCTCAATTGTGCACTTTCCTCTATGTGTTCCTAAGGGACCAGATACATTATAATGGGCCAGATCTATCACCGGAGGCGCCATCTTCCCACTGACCTCCTGAACCTCCTGGGGGGTAAACTGAAGCCCGGAGACGGCGTCCTGCGAAGCAACAACTACGTCAAGAGGTTCAACAAAAGGAGGCACCAGAAAGCCCTGGAAGCCACCCGCTCCAGGTGTAGGTGAATCAAAGATAGGACTATCGCCCCCCTGCTGCAGGGGAAGAGACACTGCAGCTTACCTGAACTGATCATAACTAACCCCTCAGTATTGTGCAAGAAAGAAGACATTGTGCGGAGGCATGGATTTATTTTCGTATGGACTGCTGTGATGTATCATAATCCTGGTTCATCTTTTTTACTCGTGTAAAGTTCCTGAAGTCCCGACTTGTGGTCTCTTTGATAGAAAACACAAGCAGCATCAATTAAATGGATTTTCCACAATCATTTTGTAATATTTGGGGCATGAAACAAGGGCGTCCCCTCGGCCCACTATCATTTTCTAAAAATAGCAACTCCTCTCAAACTCCTCATTCATTCATGGCTGGTTCATGAAGTCCCCAAATTGAAAAGGTGTAGAATTGGCTCACATTTAAATTTAGCTTACCTGAAGCAAACTGCTTTCCATTTAGCATGACATTAGTTTATAGAATAGGTGTGTTTTATCATCTTGCATCAGCATTCACATGGGTATATTTCTTTTTTGTGTTTAACAAGCCAATATTTGTGCTGAGAAAGGAACATTGTCAGATTTGCCGTCTTTATTCACACTATAATCCATATGAAGACGCATAGAAATAATTGGTTTAAGGTTGTTTTTACCGCTGACACGGTAGAGTAGTAGCAAGAGTAAATTCCAAAGCATGCTCCTACGTTTAACAATTCAATTCAAGATCCAAGACAGCACTTGCTCATAATAATATTTTTGGAAATGTAGGACCCTTGGATCTCATCTTACAAATCCCACATTTTAACCGTGTTGTTTCCTTTCATAAATCAATGATGCGTCTAAATTGGTATGAATGCAACATGTTGTATTGCACTGAATAGTACTGTAACACCGAACCCCGTGCATGCTGTTACTGTGCTTGTTTTTGGTAAGCAGGAAATGCACTATTATTATAAGGACCAAAGGGAAGGAATGAAGAGCCTCAAAAGCAACAGCACACCCCCAGCGCAGGAGGGAGAGCACAGGACCTTTGCTTGTCATGAGAGCGGCATATTTTCCTAACTTTAATTATGTGTCCATGGTGAAATATCTGCTCGAGTAGACTGGGACATCAAAAGGGGCCTTGCAGAATGAGGAGGGGCGGTGTTGTTGTAGGGACTAAGCCATAAATCTAATCGCGGGAATCTGATCCTCTCCGCACCTGGACACATGACTCGGAAACGTGCCTCCGTCACAGCTCCTCTTTGGGATGGCTCTTGTTCTCTTGCTTACACACAAACACATAGTCCTCCGGGACGGGCAAAGCTCAAATAGGGGTATTTGAAGTATTTAGGCAGGATCAGAGAAATAGGGAAGGTTATGTAAAATGACACAGGCAGGGGATTGAAACAGGAGAGGGGGTGTTGGGTCTATGTTTCTAAAGGGATTGCTTCTTATTTTATCAGAAATCCCTGGCTTGATTGTAGTACGACCCTGAGCTCACGCTTCGTATGAAAGGGTAAAGATTTGCACTGAACGCTTACATTTGCTTTACTATATATGAACCCAATAAAAATGTGTATTTGTTTTGTACTCAACGACCCTGTGAGGAATTTGTCTTTAAAGCAACCCTCCACTCAAGACATCACATACATCTGCACACTGACTGAAACACTGATCATCATTATCGTTCCCAGTCATTGCATGCGAAGGAGCACCCAAAGTAAGGCACTCTAATTAGAGTTTAACAACCATGGTCTCTGACTGGCCTGCGGGAAGATAGACCGACTTGGGAACTTGGATGTTGAGGCAGGCAGAGCTAAGCCTCTTTTCTCCCCCTCTGTCCGTCTGTCAGCTGGGCCAGTCAGTTCCCAGGCTCGAGAAAGCCTCTATCTGGGATCAGCGCTGGAGGGAACAGATGCAGGCGGGCAGGAAACAGGAGCCTGCTCCACATCTTGGCTACTATCGCAGCGGGAGGACATTCCTCATCGCAGAGGATGTAAAGCAGGAGGAGGGAGAGAAAGAGGGAATAGAAGAGAGGGGGAGTTGGGAGTATCTCCCTAAGTTGCTTCCTGTGTGATAGCCCCCAAGCCACAAGGGGGGAGTGAGAGAAAAGAGGTGGTGGATTGAAACCACGTGGTGCTTGTGGTCATCTACAGGCAACATTTACAGCGTCCATGCGAGCCTCTGGATTCATTTAGCGGTTTGTGTGGGGAGTTAAGAGAGGGAGGTGAGGGAGAAGGGTGTGAGAACAGAGTAAAAGGTCAACCTTGGAGGTGGCTTTTGTGTGTCATGTTAATAATTTGATCACAGGAAGAGGTTTATGGGTTTCTTTGGGGTCATGACCTGGTCCTTCAGTGCTCACAAGTACAAGCACACATTTCCCTTAAAGGTCCAGATAATTGATAAGAGTTAAACTGAGGGTTGAACTTGCCATGTAGGGCCGGATAAACCCACTAAAGGTCCCTGGGGTAAAAATAAAATGTGGGCCCCAAATGTATTAGTTAGTAATCACTTACTTGATTAAGCACAATTGTATTTAATAAAACATATCATGTAAGCACTTTTTTATACTAAATAGGATATATTCTAACTCAGGGTCCCTCTGGTAGATGGAGCCTCAAGTAAAAGTAATTATGCATACACTACATGCACAATTATACGGAAAGTAAGTATTCTGAATTAATAGTTATTTCTATGCACATTTTCCAACTCCATACCTTATAAACTTTACTCATTGGAGTTAATCATTTTCAGGTGATATGGATTTGTGTAATGTGGGAGGGTGTAGCAAAAGTGAATCATGGGCAACTGCAACCTGTAGTACGTTGACTAAAGTGCTTGATTTTGCCACTGACCTGCTCAGATTGTTATTATAAGTGTCCCTATAGATAGGCATTTTTGAAAAGAGTAAGATCCTTTTTGTTTGAACAGAAACAGCTATATTGCTCTCGTCAAAGCCATCAGACTCTCTTGACAAAGATTTAAATTTTTTCCCCGGTCTATTACTGCCTTTGGTGTGTTTTTATCCTTTAAAACACCAAAGTCATACAATAACACAAACTAACCAACGGATGCATCAGTAGACCAGCAACTCCCGTTCTCTTGGAGGTAAAATTGCTGTTTTATCAATGGAGTTTGGTGGCTTCTCCGAGAGTCAAAGCGACTATTTCTGGTTAAACAAAAAGGATCTTGCGCTTTAAAAAAGGTCTGTAGGGATCCTTTCCACAATGTTGAGCCTGTGTGTGGCAAAAACAAGCCCTTTAGTGGACATAGTTTGACAGGACACAATTGCCCACAAGGATCATGGTGGTCTTGCAGCCCTGTTTCATGTCCTGTTAACATTGTGTCCCAATTAGTCACATAGACATAAAAACATGGGAAAATAAGGTCTAGGTCGAAAAATTCAGAAGTTACCCTTTTAGCAAGTATAGTGCTTATATCATGTGCACAAACGTAGTTTAGCTTGTTACCGTGCCATCATTTGCTGATTAGCTCAATACACAAAGAACAGCTGAGGCTGATGGAAATGTCATTAGCTTTGCAGGTATTTGATCATAAACCAAAGTAGGCCTATTGGAAAAATTGGAATTTTGGCCTGATTAGAGTGCCAAAAGCCAGAGGATGACAAAAGTGATTACAGTTACCCCTGACAGGGGCTTGAATGTGTGTAGCATATTTAATTGCAGTCTATCGAGACATTTCACTCAAAACCACTAATATGAATGCTATGGTGGTGCTAGAATCTAATGTCTGTACAAAATTGGATGTCAATCCATCCAATAGCTGTTGAGATATTTTAGCCTCGGACTAAAATGGTGGGCCGACTGACTGGCATTGCAATCTCTACAGGCATGCCTCTAGCATGTCTAAAAAAGAAAAAAACTAAATTATTAAAACTGATGTATTTGCCAAATCTAAAAA
The DNA here is from genome assembly GCA_029875015.1 of Lepomis gibbosus. Lineage (NCBI taxonomy): Eukaryota > Metazoa > Chordata > Actinopteri > Centrarchiformes > Centrarchidae > Lepomis > Lepomis gibbosus. The sequence continues at coordinate 40,976 of JAPMOB010246569.1, read as the reverse complement.
TTTTAATTAAAGGAAGCAGGAAGCTATTTAGCCTGTACAGTGGTGTGCCAAAGGTTTGCCTTGAATATGGTTCACCTTGGCCAGTCAAAAGTAATTTTATGTAGTAAGTAATCTTGTGGTGTTTTTTTTAATATATTAAGGACAATAATAGGGCTGATAGGAAATCAGAGACAGAAATGCAACAAAAGTCCACTGCAGGACTTGAATTGGACATGCAGCAGTTCATGGTTTTCATGGAGTCTTAACCTCTAAACCAAGGGGTTAACCCATAATGTAATTTCAATGGTATCTCCTATAGCTGCTATGCAGCTCATCATACATGTCATTTAATTCGCATAATGTAGCCAATTCCTGTAACTACATACACTTATAAAATTTGGATGGCAGATAATCTTCAACACTGACAAAAACAGATGTTATTTCTGCCACACCCTAATGGAAAGTGTCAGTTCTTTCCTCTTCTGTTAAATCTTCTGTACGAAATGTAGGTATCAGACCAGGCACAGACTTGATCATCATGTCAAGTGTTTCACTCCTGTTTTATCGAGCGGAGGAACACTGCGAGACGCAGGCCCATTGAGACGGAGACAATTATTCATGCGTATGCATATTTTTACTGTGAAGCACTTTGTGACAAATAATACAATGCACAGTAATAAACTTGAGTTGCCCTGTGTGTTGAGGTTAGATAAACTGCTGTAATGAGCAGTGACAATGAAAGAAAACACAAACGCTTTTGAAAACTGGTGTCAAAAACATTACTTTATTACCTAGGATGAAATGTCCTATCAAGTACAAAAGAGAATCTCTTCGGAGTTGCCACAATCTGTTAAAAACATAGAGTTCTTTTTTTTCTGCAGTTAACGTTTCTTCAACATTACTAAAAAAACAGAACTTTTTGTTTGATATGAATAAATAATACAAGAAATGCAATGTCAATATAGAAGTTATGTTGAACTGGTTGGTTTCTTACAAAAAAAAAAAAGAAAATCTCTTTACAAGAGTTAACTGTCACTCTACCCGATTCAACACCTGTATGCTCACAATATGCAGCACTTTTAATATAAAGGGCAATTTCACCTAAATCTTCAACTAAAGACAAAAAAATAGACAGTTAAAATATACAGGCGGGCTTAGTTGCTGGTTCAGAGTGAAAAATAAAAGTTTCTACTGCTCTATAAATCTTTTCTCTCTACATATTTGGACAGCCATAAATATACAATAGAGATTACAAACAGTGGATGAATCATCATCATCATCAGATTACAAAGTGACCGACATTTGTGTGAAAGACACAAAAACAGAAAAGAAGACAGAAGCTACATTATCTCTCAACTCTGCTTGTACACACAAAATTAGAAAAAAGTTATGATTGAAACTGAAACATTTGCTTAGTTTTAACAGTTTTTGACAACTTAAAGACAATCGTATTCGTCTTATGACTGCTCCCCTCCTACAAAAACTGATAACGGATTACAAAAATGTTCCCAAATATGCTAAAAATGCCACTATAAAATTTTCATACAAACCCCATGACACAAAGACTCCCCAGTCCCCACTCAAAGTATACTCTCAGACATGCTGCCGCAGACCGCAACATAACTGAGTTGATGCTGAGCGGAAAAGTCCATTATCCAATTACTTAACCATGCTTTGAGGGTGAGTTGAGAGACATATGTGAGCCAACCTGTCAACTTCAATGAAGTATGCTGGAAGAAGTGGCTGATAGATAACGGGGAGAGAGACTCACAGACTCAGCCATCGACAGAAACAGGGCTTTGACAAGACAGTGCGTGCATGGAGGGAGGGACAGTACATGGGGGTTAGGTTCGCCTTGTACAATTTTCACCTTCCCTGAAGGCCTAACAGTCTCGTTTCCTCGCTTCTTGTCCTTGACCTCCTTTAAAAAAAGTTTAAAAGGAGCACAGAGCTAGTTAACATTCTTCACGTGCAGTTCAGAAGAACACAAAACAGAGAAAAGGTCAGAAGAGGAGCAGGATGTGGTGTGTGGGATGGCCTGTCCTGGGTGTTTCCCCTCTGGAAATGAACATGAAAGTAACACAGCTCTCCAACAAAATAAAGACCCCTTGAATTACTCAAGTGACCGCTGTCTACGCCCGTACATGGTGATGTTAACCCTACAGTCGAGACTATATTTCAGAAAACTAGCGTCCATCACAAATGGAGCATCTCTGCATCAGCTGATTGGGAATGTACAGTGAAATGAACCACATCACAGACACATTTGGATCTGATGTGCCACCAAGTGGGTTTTATGAGGCTGGTTCATGCTTCGTGCAGGGCTACACACCCGAGGGTATAGTCAAAATAACTGGGTGCTGTGGAGTTAGATGTGAAACACAGAAGGTGACTCTGTGCCTGGCATTGGCTGAACAAAGTAGATCTGAAAGCTGATTGGTTTCAATGGGGTTTTTTTCATGGTGGGAGACAAGGAGGAGTAAAATGCTGCTTCCAGGCATAGTCGTTAAATATGACAAGAATAAAATCTCAAGGTACTGTACATAGATTTGATGCCTGCATCTTCTGCAATTAGTAACGCATAAAGCAGAAACCGGGCATTTCAGTTCTCCTTTTGACCATATGAATGTTTCCATCTGAGGCAGGGACTGACTGGGCTTTTATGGGATGTTTGCGTCATAAAAATGTGACAGGATGAAATGAAAGTTGCATGCTCTGGGTGGGAAGATCAAAAGCTGGCACTTTGCTATAGAGGCCACACTAATATATAGTGATCAGCTACAGAATGAACACAGCTCTTCAAGAGCCTGCTGCTGCTGTGAGGTCAGACTGCCAACTGCATATCCAACCAGACGACTTATCAACTTTATCTGCGTGAATCTCTCTTCTCATGGATGAGATGCACAGGGGGGGAATGAAACAGGCTGCCAAACCGAGTCCGTGGCTGCCCTGCCCCTGGTCTGAAGATGGGACTTCTCTGCCATTGACACTTTGGATGAAAAGGGGATTTTCTCTCCCCTTAGCACTGCAATGGAGGTGTTGGAGGTTGGGGCACTTTCACAATAGTGTGAGCTGACTTGGACCGTGAGGCTTAATCATTCAGAGGAAACCACAAGGCTTGTCTTTTTGACACTTGGATTTTAGGAGGGAGCTAAGAGGCTGCCGATTGTAGTTTGTTGTTATGAGACCTACAGAGATGGGCAAAGAGAGGAGGAAGAACAGTTGGAAAACGTCTTGTCGTTTCCTTTTTTATTAAAAGCTTTACAATATGACAAAAATATGCACTAGGGGAAATACAAAAACAAACAAAACAGAAAGGTATTGGATGCCAGTGGGTCAGAGACTTTGACAGAGACCAAGCAGCCATGTTGGTGAAATGTTATCAAAGTGTTTGATGTGATGTTGGCCCAACAGTGTATATACAAGGACTTTTTTTAAACTGGAGAATGTCAAGCTTGCCATATTTAGAACAGGACAGCTAAACTACATTTTTCTCCAATCTATCTTTACAGATCCTACCATTATTTCCTTTAGAACATAAAAATAGTCCTTCACAAAAAGATATAATATGCACATGAAATAACATTATACATGGGTACAGCCAATAAAAATAAACTAATAAATGTTGCATGCTTTTTTTTTTTAATTCTCAGCTAAGAAATGAGGTAAAAATGTTCCGCTGCAGCATGTTATGACCAAGATTATAAACAACAGTTCTGTCAAATTAAAAGATAAATTACCTGTGTGTGTGGAACTTGAGTCAGATTTCTCAATCAAAATCAAGAGAGAGAATCAAGAGAGAATGAGAAACTAAGGAAAAGTTCATATCTTGTCTTATATCCAACTCAAACATAAACAAAATATCAGACATTTGTTGCAAGAAGTGTAAGAAAATAAATTTTCCCTTGAATGCTTGTGTTACCAACATGGCTGCCATTATTAGACAGTAGAAACTTTTTTCTTTCCTTTGTTTCTAAAATTAAAAAAAAAAGGATCACACCTACAGTGTGGCTTAATATATGCACATTCTTACAAAGTTTTTAACGCTGTTTTAAACAAGTAAAAACAGCGACATCTGGGATAGCAAATTGTTTTGTTTTTTTGTTTGTTTTAAGAGTGACCCCGGCACCCAGGTGTTTGACATCACAATCTGTAAGAGAGAGAGAGAATGGATGGTGTAAATACACGCGGGTGAAGCACATCACCGTTTTAGGCACATTAAGTTGGATGCAAACAACAAGACTTAAACTAATTACACATCAGAGCTGAAAAGCTTACAGAAACAAGGCTGAGTTCTCACTACTTCCATTTAAACTCACCATGAAATGGTTAGCTTGGTATTCAGTAAATAACCAAATAAAAGCAGGGCAAATCAATTTTAATGATTATATTATGATTGTTTATACATACGTAAATCAATCTGTCGCTAAACTCTTGTAGTGTGCATCCGCCCAAAGCAATCACATCACGCAGCAAGGGCAATGCAGTGAGGTGAGTTTAAAGGCACAAACAGATGGCGGAGTTATTAGGGCCTATTTATTGTGTAAAGTTCAATTGTGCAGAAACTGTGGCTCCCAAACTACAGTATAGGCTGGAACAGCGGCAACAACATTAAGGCCATGAAGAAAGAAAAGTTTAAAACTTTGCTTAAAACGGGTTTGTAAAATGGTTTAGAAGAAATAGAGCTCTGGTTCTCTGCCGGAACCTGAACAGCTTGTACTTCCCAGTCCAAGAGGTACAAATCGTATGGTGAAATAGTAAAGATTTGGGGTTTTTTGGTTTTAAACTTACATTTTCTTATAAAAAGGTGGTAAAAGCTCAAGTTGGAACATTCAATAACCCCACTAAAATCAACACAATAGAAAATGTGCCTTTATTGCATGGTGAAAGCTGAGGCAGGTATGTTGTTATGGGTGGAAAATCAGCTGACTGGAGGCTGAATAATGACACTACCGACATGAAACTGTAGAGGATCAACAGTAGGACTGAAAGCTCATACAGTCTGCAGACAAAAAAAGTGGGGAAAGCCATGCATTCTCATCTTAAAATGTTACACTGTATTATTGAAGATTTCTTTGTATCAGTGTTTTATGCTGACTTGTTCCAGAGACAGAAGAAGCCTGCTGGCTGTAAGAGCTTTCAGTCGTGACCCAAAAAGAAAGAAAAACAACACATGATTTTAATGTTTAGAGGAAACACAAGATGGTGACCCAATTAAAGACATAAAGCAGGCAATAAAATCCACTTGCATCTGACATGCATTTTTCCATGAGAAGTTAAATTTTATTGCTCTCATTGGAGAAAGTCAGTGTCTACCCAATCCCCAAGGAGGTCAGAGGTCAGAGTCAGCAGCACAGCTGGAACTGCTAATAACTTAGGCTCTTTCTTAAGGACACTTAGTTTCTGCAGGCCCTAAAACTCAAGGCCCTAAAACCCTCTCTTTTCTGCTGCAGTTTCTTTTCCTCATCAGTGCTGATGATGATCATCATTACGATCCCCATCTTACCTGCTGGCTTTGAAGCCTTTGAGTTTCTGGACAAAGAAGTTCTCCAGAACCTCGGCACACTGGTAGAAGGGCGAGTCACTGGGGTTGTAGTAGCGGCAGTTGTCGAAGATTTTGGTCATGTCCGCTACAAACTCTGTCAGCTTGACATATTCGCGCTTCTGTAACCTCTCCTCCATGGTGGAAAGGTCTAAAGAAAAGGGAATTTGAAAAATATACTCTGTTACTGATTATATGCACAGTATGTAATAGAAATGAATAAAAAAACCTACAAATTTAATGACCGCTTGCCAGACACAAACATCACGTACGTGGAGGCAGCAAAATATTGCAGATAAATATCTGGCTTTTCTAATGGACTTTATTCCACAAATCAGCATGTCTGCTTCAAAGTAATTGCAGCCTATGTGGCATGTATTTGACATACATTCAAATATGTTTCCTGGGAGCACAGTTCATCATTTTATATGTGACAGCAAAAATCCAAAACCTCTGCCAGCTTTAACCTCGATCTACTCAGCCCTCCATATCAGTTGCTGAGATCTGACCGATTTCATTCCTGAGGAGAGCGTCATTATCCAAGTGTCAAATCAGTGCTTCCAAGTCTCCCATAAAGAGGATGTGTGTTACTAACCTGGTTAAATCAAGATAGAAACTAATTGAGTTAGCGAGGAAACTAACTGGCAACAGCCGAGGCTTCATATAATCTGCTGCTGCTGGTGGTGGTTTGCTCTGCATGCCGTCCCCGGGGCTGCGTTTTAAACAAACATATCCGACTCTTAACCTCCTTAACCCCCACCCAGCTGGCTAGGGGCTTACAAACCTCATGGTCAATATCAAAGACCTCCTTCTTCTCTGTCATCAGATTTCATCTCAAAACCCTCCAAGAACTACCAACGGCTGCAGCTACAGCAGCCAAACGCTCCTTTTTCTTTTTTGAAAACCAACAAGGTCTTTTTCTTGCAGTGGAAGGGAGAGGGGAGGACTAGAGTTTCCAGGACCGGGCCAACAGGAGCTGGTCCCTTTCCACAGCGAGCGCAGGCAGACCCGGACCAGTTCATTAACGGTTTGTTTGTGTGGAAGTTCAAAGAGGCCCTGTTGACGTAGGTCCCCATTTACATGGCCGGTTTGATCTGACTTGGAGGGCTTCCTCCCTGTTGGCCATGTTTTAATGTTTAAGATATAGAGACTGGGTGTTACTTCCAGTAAGGAGCTGCAGCTTCATACCGGCTAAAGCAATTAGGAAATGAAAACAGCACTATTGAGGCAATTTTCCCTTCTGAAGAGGGATTGCTTTAACTCCCAGTCCTGGTAATTCAGTATTGCATATCTGCTGATTCACAAGTCACGATCTTTACTTTTTCCTACTTAACAGAGAGCAACACTAAGAGTTTGCCAATCCACAAACGATATGATATTAGAAGTTCGAATAGCTCTCTATAGTCTGGACCACTGTGTCCTATATTTTGCATTGTGTCTTTTAGTTACTTTGTGTTATATAATCTGGGGCTGTGACTTTATCAATTAATGTGAGAATTTTTTAAAATGAATCGATTTATCATGTCTGTAAAGTGTCAGAACATCATAATAATGTTTTTCCAAAAGGTGGAGGCCAGTATCCAATTAATACTGATATAAAAGAGAGACGAGCAACACATTCTTACATTTGAGAAGATTGAACCAGAAAATACTGACAATTACCCAAATATCAAAATTGTTGACAATTTGTTTGAATTTTTTTAATTGTTTCCAAGGGCCAGAGCAGCTCTTCTTGTGGCAATGATCTCTTATGATTTATTTTTTATGGTTTTGCTGCGAAGTGATGACATTTTCCTCATAGATGATAATTTTATTTCAAAAAGGCAATCAACAGGAAAAACAGTGGGGAAAAAAGGCTTCCCGGGTGAGTGATAAAAGGTGAATGCAGTAAGGCGAGAATAATTAATATAATAGTGGGAGTGGTATTTTTTGCATTTCATTGTCACTGAAAAAAATAAATAAAAATGTTTAGCCCTAGCACAAAAACAGGCATGGCATAAGGAATACTGAAAAGGCTTAGGTCCAGAGTAGCTGCTCACCCAAATGGGTCTGGGGGCTTTTTCCTGTGTATTTTAGAAACAATAACAAACCATGTTGTCTTTATCGTGTTTGTGTTTGGTATGCGGACAAAGCTTTTACACATTTCCTCCACTCACCCATTGGTTCCTTGATAACCCTGTAGTAGTCTGGGGCGTCATTTGTGTCCACAGGCTCCAGAAACGGCCATGCCATTTTATGTGCCTGCAGAGGAGGGGAGGGGCCAAAAGGGAGAGATGAAGAGAAAGACAAGACACTTGAGAAAGCTGAAACCAATGAAGAAAAACAAACAGCACCGTGAAAATGACACTAGAAGCAGGTGGGTCAACACAGATGTTCTCTCTTGCTTTCTTTCCCACTTCTATCTTCTATCACTCACCCTCCCTCACACATACACAGACCACTGGAGAGAGGAGGAGAAATGAGAGGAGAATAGGTAGGAGGAGGAAGAGAAAAGAGAGGGAAGGGAAAAAAATAATGCTGTGGCCAGGCAGCTGTCCAAGTGGGGAGTAGAACCCATCAGATAAGACGGACACAGAGGACTTTTGTTTGCTGCTCTTACAACGGCTGTGGGGCGACAAGGAGCTGTGTTAGGGTCTAGTCCATCGCTGGTAATAAGACTGCCAGTACAGTGCTGCTGCTTCAGCTGTTCTTGTACCTGTTCATTAAACATGCAGTGATGTAGTAGAGAGTAAACCTCCCCAAAACTATTTTTACCCACCATTTTTGGTTTTACTGTCTCTAATGGGTTAATTTTTACCAGTGTATAATAAAAAAGTACGATGGCACTTCTTGTTTCTTCCATCCATAGTGTTTTACACCCTGGATGTATTCACTGCTACATTACTGTATACGTTATGCTGTAAGCTTATGTGTTTGTGTAGCTACAATGAATCTGTTTACCTGTAAGGAACGCAGAGTTCTCCGCAGACCCTCGTAGTCCTTGTCAGTGAGCGGCGTGAAGACCGTCATGGCATCCTCTGTTGACTGACATTGTGGGCACACATATTCGTCAATGTGGTTGGCCTCGCTCTGCAGGATGCCCACGCAGCGACCATGGTACCAGTTCTGGCACCGGTCACAGCCGATGTAGAACCTGGGAAGACGGGAAGTACTTACTTTTACTTGCGATGTGATGTGGGGCCCTTTGCATTGTATTTCAATGTGGGTTTAAAAATCAAGGAACTATCATTACTAATCAAGAGAGAAGAGATGGTAAGATTAGGTTAGTATAGCCAAACAGAAATGAAAAACTGTAATTTTCTCTAAGCAACAACATTGTACAGCATGACTTTTTCACATTTTATCAGTTCATTCTCTTGATTTATAATCAGATTAACTCATGACACAACTGAAGTGTTTGGTTACTGCTGGCAAGATCTTGGAGAGGTTAGAGACATAAACATTTCCCAATATTGCTCGCCAAACTTTTGCTGAAATGCTAATGCTGTAAATGTGTTCAGGTTACATTTCTGCTGCTGGGATGTAGCCCACTGATGCTAGCTTTAGGTGGTTGCAGTCTGGTCTCACTTTTTATAAAACACTCACTCTGTATTATTCAGTTCATGTTACAAAATTTTACACCATCTTGTGTCAAATGTCCTGGCTGAGCAAGAAAAAGTAGGAAGACAGGAAAGTTAAAATTGTACGTATGGTGGTTTTGTATGTGTTGTATATCATTTTTAGGATAATATATTCAGATTCTGGATTTATGTCAGTATTAACTACTATATGCGTTTAAAGCAACAACACTGATCATCTGTTTACAGAATTGCCCGGTTTGCCAAACATTTTAAGCAGAATGAGCTTCTTACTGGGACTCGTCGTATGGCGTCTGACAGATGCAGTACAGCTCTTCTGTGCTGCTCTCCTGGCCCCGTTTGCACTCCATACAAATGTAGTCGTCCATCTTCTTCGCCTCCTTCTCTGTAATGCCCACGCATTCTCCGTGATACCAGTTGGTACACAGGTCGCAGCCAATGTAGAACCTTCAGAGAGGAAAAGGATACAAAAAGTGTTGTCACTCATGTCTTGCAGTAAACCCCAGTGTTTCTTCTATATTCATTTAACTGTGCACCGCTGCCACTTCTTTGTCAAATCAATATCAATGCACAACTAATGATTTTCACATTGCACAATTGTGCGAGCATGGTAATACGCGACGTTTGGCTAGCTCCCTCTCCTCATTCAGTGACGGTAAAAGTTAGCAAAGGAAAAAATTAGCAGTAAATTGTCAGTTTGGCAGTAAATATACGGTGTCCGTTGGTCAGTCTGGGAGCTAAGCAGGAAAGCTAACTGTACGTTTTATGGCTGCTATGTAACGTTTGCCAAATTTATAGGAACTAACGTATAGCTGCATGTCAATTCTGCCATTACTATTATTACAAGCTTAGTAACTGTACTGTAGGCTACAGCCTGATAATTAAATTGTATTTCAGTTTTCTGGTTGTTAAGAGGTGACTGTGGAGGAGCAGAGGTTGGTAAAGCAAATTAGGGATGCAAAATAGTCACCTTTAAGCTAAAAAGGAGACATTTCTATTGGATATGAATTTGATGTACACATTTAAAGCCTTGGTAATTATACAGACGGGAGTGAATACATTTGCTGGTTCTTGCCTCTTTTTATATTAATTTCTACAGATGAATGTCAAAAGTTGTAAATTAAGATACAAAAGGCAAACATGTCATCTATAATGACTGAGGTGACATTAACAGGGTTTTCCCTGCCATTATAAGGCTTAGGTGGTGAGGCCCAAAAAGGCTTGGGTGCTCTCCATGAATGTAAAATTGTGGAGAGCATCAAAACTAACTAAATTACTTTTATTGGTTGTAGTTCCTCCCCAGTAGACTTCTTCAGCACTTTTAGTCCTTAAGCGTTTTGGTGTTGTTTATTTATTAGCTGGTCTATATGGAAATAACAGTGGTAAATATGATGTGAAATGGCCTTTTTTTAAATTTAGAAAATGTAATACTTCATTCTAAGGGAAACACTGAGACCATAGCATGGTTTTTAAAACATATCAAACTGTGTTTATGTTTTTTAAAGTTAGGTTGTCATGAGGTTGAAAAGGAAAGGATTGATCTGTACATGAAGATGGGGTTTCATTTTATGATTTTTTGTTTAACAGTGAGTGACAGTGGGTAAAGATTAGGAACTAAAACTGGCCCATGTGAGTGACATCTAGTCATTTGGCTTCCGATATCAGAGCAGCAACGTTTCAAAGTTACTGGATCCTTTGATGTGGAATAACAGTGGAGGTATTGTGTAAGTTTTTCTGCTTTAGTACATGACAGCATTGATACAATTAGCAAATAGGGTTAACTTATGTTTTTTTTTTTTTACTAGTCAGGAAATTCCATCCCTCCCCCTAATATTGATTCTACAGCTCGTGCTTGCTTACATGCTCAATGAATGCTCTACGCTTTTTGCGGCAATGTGGAGGCTTGTGTTTGACCAGTCAGCCAAGTTCAGTACCGGAAGCTCTCCCCTTACACTTTCTGGAAAGAACAACCTCAGGAGTGGGGACTTTTGGGGAGGCAGGAACCAAAACTGGAACTACATTTCTGTACATTTCTTTATAAAACTGTCTTTTATTGTGTGTACTGCTACCATTCCTCCCTCCTGGGTTACAAAATTTGTATTTGAGAGCTTCATCATACTTGGTCTCGTCATAGGGCGTCTTGCAGACGCAGTAGAGCTTGGTGTCCTTTTTGCTCTCCTTGGTGCTCGTCGTTGAGATCATCTTCTTCTTCTTGGACTTGGTTGGCGTCACGGTCTCCCTCTCCTCCTCCCGTTTCCTCTTGTGTGTGGAGGCGACTGTTGCGGTGAGGTGGTGCTGAGAGGTGATGCCATGCGTGTGTCCCAGTGTATGTTGCTGCTTGTTGTGGGCGGCGGCTGCGGCGGCGGCCTGGGCAGCCTGGTGGGCTGCTGCCTGAGCCCTCTCCTTCTCCCTCCGCATCCGCAGCAGATCCCTCTTTAGCTCCTCCTGAGGAGTGTAATGTCAGGACAGATGGGTTAAATGCATGCACCTTCATAAGCTGAATTCAGATTATGTCATTTCTGTTTAATGTTTTAAAGGCATTAAAGTGTTTACATGACATTTGTCACGCCACTTTATAATTATCTTTTAAACTTCTGCAGTTTTGTCCCTCCCTCCCTTTGTACCTGGGCCTCTAGCTGCAGCTCCTTGTCGAGAAGCGCCCGCTTTTTCAGGATCTCCATCTTGAGGCTCTCTTTGTGCCGGTAAAGGAGCGAGGAGAGCTTGCTGGCGTTGGCCAACCTCTTCTTGGCCTCCACCACCTCTTCCTTCTTCCTCCTCTTGGCCGCCTGCCTCTCATCCTTGTCTATCCGGTCCAGGATGTACTTCATCACCTGGTTGCATACGATCATCCTGAACAGACACAGACAGCAGAACAGGAATTAATTAACAGACTTCCTATCCTCCTGACCTTTTAAAATTTACAGAGGATCATAAATGCATATTGTATAGAATAGTAAAGTATTGAGAATAAACAGCTGCTTGAATACAGTAGAAACATTTATAGTCTTGCCTAAAACACAGTTCAAGACACAGCCCTGTTGAGTCTAATGATGACCCATGTGAAATAGTGCTGTGGCCCACTCGGGGTATTTCTTTAAAGGCATAAAATACACATAATACTCCTGCTGAGAGAGAAGAGAAGGATAAAAGAGCTGGGAGGGAAAGGATTATCACATATCTGAATCTTGACTTCAGAAAGTCAGTATGGTCAAAGTCACAGAGGAAGAAAGTTATCCCTCTGACACACCAGTGGGCAGGAGTGGAGTACTAATCCAAACAATGCTTCAATGTTTCAGAAAGTACAACCTGCTAGGCTATTGGCTACTTCAAAAATGTGAACATCTAACTTTCCACATGTAAGAAATGGCAGTGCGTGTCAATGAACAATGGAAGCATTTCTCTCAACACAAGTCCTCAAGGCATTCTGGTTGTGTGAACTACAAAGTACTGGGTTTGACTAAGGTTCTGGACTGTGCTTGTATCCCATCACTATCTGGCTCTAAATATTTATTTTCTCTGCTGTGAACTATCAGAAAAGGGCTAAAATGCAAAAACAAAATCTGACTTGACAGACCAATCACACAAACAACATAGCCTTTTAAAATCCCAAACCTAACATGGCCGCTTCCTAAAAGCGACACAGTTGTGTCATCATCCCTGTGAGAACCAAGCGCTCAGAGTGGTCATGTTACTGGGCCACGTGTCTTACAGATGTTAGAGGGGTACTGGGTTGTCCACTGTTTATTTGTATGAAACTGTGTGCTTCAGTAGCATGGGAGTGGAGCTGAGGTTTTTGAAAGAGAGGTATGGTGAGAGATGGACAGATAGATGATGACTGGGAAGCCACGCTGCTCTTGTAAACATGGGAAAGGGAGGAAGAAAGGTCATACACACAGATTCAAGCAAATTAAAATGCACATGGGGATTCAGGGTCAAGTGTAGGGTCCTGTACTGTGGTGATATAACTGCCGACAAATCAAAAGGAAGTGCAAGAAATATTAAGCAGTGAAGAAGAAAACACATTCTGGGAGATAATATAAAAAATATCTCCAGGAACGTTGTGACAAAACGTCAGCATATTACACTAAATCAAGATAATTTATGGCTCTGGGTCCGCAGTATGTTCACTTGTGTTCGCTAACATTCACAACTAAGATAGAAAACTGCTGGTTCACGTTCAGCAACAGAATAACACACAACAATAACACACATGCACGAGGTCAAAGATGGGCCAGGCTTCCTACAGTGTGTACAATGAAGTACACACTGCAAATGCAGCGTGAAAGTGGAGGAGACCAAAGAAACAGGACACACAAACACACACAAGCTGATGTCAGAATACGGGGTCATTACTAATAGATTCATGTTTTGAAGGAAAGGCGAGAGAAAGGGATGAAATGAAGAAATGGAAAAAGGATGAAAAATAAGCAGCGAGACAGACAACAGACAGAGCTGCTGTGGTGATGTCACGGTAGTCTGGTTTTGGTATTTCAGGTTTGTGTGAATGGGTACAGTGTTGACACACCGTCTGTGGACATAAACACATGGTTGTCAAGGTCAACTGTAGGCCAGAGTATCATCTATCTACAGCATATAAAACAGGAGAGAAGGAGAAAAGTCTTTTTAAACATTCCACTACTTTGACTTTCATTTTATAGATTTTATTTTTTATATTTGGAGCAGTTTCAACGCTGCCTACAGAATATAATTGCACCTATTTCAAGGTAACAAACATATTGACACAGAAAAGGCAAGAGCGGCCCTCTGGAAATACCTACTGTTTGGCTCTTTATTAAACAGTGCCAGTACACCAACAGTAGTATTTGTCACTGGGTTGATACTAAGCTAGAATCCCCCCATTCACCCAGCATCCAATTTCAAGAGCAATGCATGTGATATTAGTAATGAAAGTGAGGCTACTGGATTTTCTGTGCATTTAAGACAGTATGTCTTATGATTATATGATTATTTTATCTTACTTATTTTGTCAAATGGTGCCAAGCTAATAGACATTTGATATAGAAGTTTAAACTTGCTGCATCCGCACAAATTCATGTAAGGTTTAGAAGAGCAGAGTGTGATTTTATTGCACAACTCCTCCAATGTATACATGGGTTTGTCTCTCTGCTCTTCTTTGTCGGGTCACAGTGAGTACATGCAGCTGTTGGTGGTTACACACCCAAAAGTTCCCATGCTGTGCAGCACTTCCCAACATGGTGTTGGACAAAAGTCAAATAGAGAAGAGGCCGGGTTCGGGGGTTAGGGGTGGGGGCAGACTGCCTAAGTGACGATGTTACAGTTCCATATGAACAGAATATGGGCACCTTATCTATCCCACAGGCGGTAACCCTAAACTTAATTCCATAGGTATTATTAATAAGGGTGGATACTGTGATCACACAAATCCACTGCTTTTGAAATCCCTTGATTTAAAGAATTATTATATGGTATTTTATAAAGTAATGCAAATAATGTTTAATGCCACTCCCAAGCTGCATAGAAAAGTGTACAAAGAGTAGAAACATGATTTAAGAGTTGTTTTTGAGTTTGCTGTACAAAAAAAGCTTAAAACAGGCATTAAATCAGAGATGTATTTCTATTATTGGGGTAAATTAAGAAAAATTGCTAATATAAATTTAATGTAATTAAATTACATTACATTTTTGTATAAAGTTAATGTAATTTAATGTATAACTCACTTTTATTTCTGGCAGTGTAAATTGATATGAATGTATGATAGACATATATAATCATTTTGCTACTGCTTGTGCCTTTTCAGCCATATCGTAATACTGATGACTATGTTTATACTGTCTATATTGTTTATACTTATTGTATATTGCATTGTATATACTGTTTATATGTATTGAATTGTGTGTGTGATGACTGAACAAAAAATACTACCACTACTATTTCTGTGTAGTTATTGTTTTCATTTCTATGGTGCATATGTTGTCAAAACAAACTTGCTGCCACAGTGCTTCTGATTGGTGAGAAAAGTCTTCTTCCAATGACCTAGAAAACTTCAATATAAAGATTTTGTTTTACCAAATGACACCTTTGACTACATGCATAATATTATTGCAACATTATCGCACGCACACACGCGCGCACACACACAAGCACACAGAGAGACAAA
The DNA here is from genome assembly GCA_029875015.1 of Lepomis gibbosus. Lineage (NCBI taxonomy): Eukaryota > Metazoa > Chordata > Actinopteri > Centrarchiformes > Centrarchidae > Lepomis > Lepomis gibbosus. The sequence continues at coordinate 25,738 of JAPMOB010246569.1, read as the reverse complement.
TTCTGGACACAAACCTCTGATTCTCTTCTCTCTCTGCAGGCGTCATGGTCTTCTTCTGCTTCAGGTGCTCAATTACAGCGTTTTGTTTCATCACCACCTGAAACACATGACACAGGAAGATGTCAGAATAAAAAACATGATCAACAATAGATTTTTTTTTTAACAGAATGAGCGGAAATGGCTATACCAAACAAAAAGAAAAAATTCCAATCAAAGAGTGGAAAAATAATTAAATACAAAAAAAAATCATCTGGACTTAATTCAACAATCCCTTGTGAATTTAGTCATGTTTAATGTGTCCAACAAATATAAACAGAAATTGATTATTATTACATGTGACCAGGCAGCATAGCGTAGAATGTCAAATACACAGAGACCGTTGAAAACACACACACACACACACAGAGTTGCAGTTGCAGTATTAAGCCCAACAACTGAGCTGTAAAAATAAACGCAGTCTTAGTGGAGCGTTGGAGGATGGTGACTGTTGATGTACTAATGGCAGGGAGAGAGCGAGCCTTGGACTGGGATGGATGACCTGGCTACGAGGGGTGCCTGAGCACGGTCACATACACACCTGTTTCTGAATGATGTCGCTCTGGCTGGCTGCGTTGAGGGCTTGTTCTCTCTTGGCCTCCGCGGCTTGCCTCTTCTTCTGCTGCTGCTGTTCTCTGAGCTGCTGGATCCTCTGCAGCTGCTCCTGGACAGAAGCTGCCTGGATGGTCACTACGTTCCCAATCTGTGCAGATAGCATAGTGTGATGAGGGATACAATTTTTAATACTACTGTCTAAATGTGTGAAGTAGTGGTGATCAATCAATTGAATGATGCTGCACTTGTGTAATTTCAAAGGACCAAATTCTGGTAAATATCACAGTTGCACCAATACTAATATAAAATAAGCAGTTTATAAAGGATGTATTCAAGCTTTGCAAAAGAAAGCTGCCACCTAAAAAGGGAAGTTGTTAATGTGAGAAGTTAGAAAAGCTAAAATGATTTAATATTTCACTCTTCAACCATGGTATGAGTTGGGCAGGCAGCCAGAGTATACAGGACATTTTCTTGTTTGTTTAGTTTTAGCAGGATCAAAACCCCCTAGCAAGGTTCTATCACGGTAACATAAAGTTAGGGTGTAGTTTAGTGTGCTTGCTGCACTACCTGTCCTCCCTGAGCTGGGGTGGTCCCGGTCTGTTGGATCTGGATAGGAAGCTGCAGTTTGATGTGCTGTGGCAGAGAGCCTCCACCCTGCTGGGCCTGCAGCTGGGCCAACACCTTCAGTTGCAACACAGAAGATATACACATTTAACAAAGCTGAAAAGAACACCAGAGGTTTGTTTATACATTCACATTAAACTTCTCTTTAGATTTGTGAGATCAGCCACATTAAATGCACCCTTAATTTAATTGGACTTCACCTTAAGAATGGATGTATATATTTAATAAGCAGTTTGCAGAATGGCCTGAGTTTAACAGTTTGAGCATGCACATTCAACTTTTTTATCAGGTTTGCTACAACATTTAATTCAAACAAGTTTGCCCAAAACATAAAGTTCCCTACTGTGGGACTAATCTGAACTACAGCTGTTATGGGAAGTTGATCTGGGTAATGTCTAACGTTATATATACCTGTACCTGCTGCTGCAGTCCAGACATGCTGATGAGCTGGGGCGTCTGCTGCAGCTGCAGCTGGGCAGTTCCCCCCTGTGTTTTCACCTGCAGCGATGTGGGAGACTGAATTGGCATGTGAGCCTGCATCTGAGGGGGTAACTGGCCCTGTGGGGTGGCCGAGGAAGGGGTGCTGGTTGTGGCCAAGGGGGTCGCCCCTGCCTGGACCGGGGCGGCAGCCTGCTGGGCGGGCTGGGCTGGGGTTTTGCTGGAGGTGGAGTTGGGCTGGACAGGAACAGTGGTGGCTGGAGAGTGGTGAGAGATGAGCAGGAGAATGTCATAAAAATGTCATCTTTAAAACTGCTCTGTGACTTTTCTAATGTAGTTCTGCATTCAAGAGGTCTGTCCATTCACTGCACATCGCCCAGTAGAAACACATCAGATTCAATTTTAATTTTCACATTTATTTTCAAGTGTAAGCCTTGAAGTTAGGGGACAGGTGACAGCAGATAAAAAACAAATCTGTGTTGAGTGATCCATGCCTGTTTCTTATCTTACCTGCGCTTGATGTGGGTGAGGCAGCTGAGGCCAAGGGGGTGAAGAGGAAGCGCTGCACCTGGCCGTTGGGCAGTGCTGCCTGCATGAGCTGCTGACCAGGCCCTGGGATGACGGTGACCCCTTGAGGTATGACCTGCAGCTGACCGGTGGTCTGGCCTTGGCCCTGAACCATCACCGTCAGAGCCTGTTGGGTGCCGCCGACACCAGCCTGCCGATCCACACCTGACGCAGCTTGCTGTTTCTACGGGAGGCAGAGGAGAAAGAGGAAGGCTTGTTAGTAGGTGAACCACGCTTTATAGTTAGTAATCCCATTTTATCCCACAAAATCTCAGCCTCGGTACAAATTGGTGAAAACTTTCTAGCCGTCAAACAAACTTTAATTATCTCCTGCATTAAGAAAACAAGTAACACTCAACACATTTTACACTTATTTCAACCCTCCAGAATCCCAGCTGGAAAGTCTTGGACTAGGACTGGTTTGGAGCCAAACTGATATTGGACTTATGTTCATGGATGTACAACAATTCTATGATTGACACACGACATCCCTGAGTTTTGTCGTCTCCCTCGCTAACCTGTGTGAGCTGGGTAAGCTGTGCCAGTGTGAGTTTAACCTGGCCTTGCCCCTGCGCCCGTGGGGTGCCAGGTGGTGTTTGGCCCGCTGCCTGTCCTGCTGTGGTAGGGCTGGCAGCCCCTTGGCCAGTGACTGTGGCAACTGGGCTGGCCCCTGATATTGCCGTTGAAACTGCCTGGCCACGAATGATCTGCGTCACTACTTGTTGTCCACCTTGACCTGGAAGAGAACACATTCAGACATTAAGGGCCAGTCACTTGTTGTTTAAGAAATATATCAACCGCGCACATGCCCACATGCTGACTTAAGGCTTGTGCAGACTACACGACTTTCAGCGTCAGCCGATCGCCGTGCTGTTCAGACTACACAACTTGCCATCTTGTGACAGGAGTCTTGAAGTCGTTGTGGCGTTCACACTACGTGACGACTGGCAACCGCCGATTGACCCCTGATCACAACCTGAAACCTTAAAATCGTGTAGTGTGAACTAGGCTTTACAGATAGGGGAAGAGACTCTCATGAGGAGTCCATTACCTTGCTGGACCACGAGGGGTGTTCGGAGTATTGTCTTTCCCATTGGTCCTGTCTGCTGGATCGGTGTTCGGATCACTGTCATTCCCGGACGGATCTGACCACCAGCTGCCAGAACCTTGAAGGATAAAGATTTTCATGAAAACATTACATATTAATTGTTTCAAAGCCAGCATCTCCTTCCTAAACTATCAGAAAGTGCTCTTTGTAAACGTTGAAAATACAATGAGAACAACAAAGAAAGCAGAAGGCAATAGAGGGAAATAAGCAAAACAGAAGATGTACAGACAACAGTTGTGACCACACAGAATGAAGAAACTGATTAAAATAAAAAAAAACATCTTTATGGGTATTTCAGAGCAGGGAGAAGGCAGATGTACCTGTTGCTGGGAGCCTGGGGTATTGGGCCTGATGTTGAGCGTAGTAGTGCGGGGCTGGAATGTGGTGTAGGTCTGAGCACCGCCTGCTGTGCTGGATGGGATGATGCCCAACACTTTCTGCTGAACCACACCTGCAGAGACGAGAAGAGAAACAGAAAGATACCAGAGTGAACAAATGAGAGGAAATGAGAAGAAAAAGGCACGAGGAGAGTTTTCCATAGAAGCAGTTTGTCAATTTTAAAAATCTGTCATCTGAACGATGACAAGCACAAGGAGAAATACTTAAAGAGTTGACACAAACAGCTTGGAGGAACAAGTGAAAGAGAGAGATGAAATGAAATGCTGCAATTTGTGTGTAGGTCTAAAGAAATTAACAGGGTAAGATGTATGATGTACTACTCAAAGATTTAAGCTTATATTTTTAGAGATCAATTTTATGTATTTCCTTTTACTACTTCAAAAACATCAACTAACACTCAAACATCCCTAATACAATTACTGACATGAAGCAGATCATGTTACATGTTTGCATGTTATAAGTGAGCAGTTGTACAGAAGTCCTCCATTAAAACAACTCAATACATTATTTGTGGGCTTCTCTCCTTGCCAGCTTTTGATCACAGCAGTGGCAAATATTAGTTGAGCAGGTAAACAACATCTTCAAAGGCTCACTGAAAGCTTAGTTGGGTTTCCCCCAACATACCTGAACCCCCTCATAAATTATGCATGAATTCAGATGCTACTTTTTAACTTTAATCTGACAAAGGGAGCGTTTCATATTTGTTTACCAGGCCGTGTGCCTTAATGAGCTCACGTGAAGCCTGTGGCAGAAATGGAAACCTTGAGAGCATCGGTCTTTTTCCTCTGCTGCTGGTGCTGCCTTTATGCTGCGGTTTTTCAACCGCAACCAAGCAGGTAAACCTATACATCAAGGGTTTCCCTCTTCAAACTAGGACGTTAAACCCAGTCGTAAGACCAGGGGAGTAGCTGCTCTGGTCACACACATCAAACATGCTTTTCTATGGGCTGGCTGTTTACAGAGGTTGGGGAGTTGGGACTCCGGTGAGTGGAGAGGTCCACTTTTATTCAAAAGGCGTGGGGAAAAAAAGGAAAAATGGAATCTCGCTATAGAGGGCTACCTGTCTGGGAAGCAGACCTCAGGGTAAACTTGTTTTCCTGCCTAACTTCCTCAAGCCCTTCCAAAACAAACAGGGCGCCCAACAGTCATGCTGGATAAATACACATGTCCATTAAATGGTTACACTCCACCTGAACTTAGTTTCTCCTTCATGGTAACTTCAAAGGTAAGAAAAATCACTTTCTTTGTATCCTTGGTGAATATAAATCTCTTTATTTGATTATTACAAAGTGTTACTTCAGCAGGTTAGTATTACATGATACATTTAATGTATTCTGAGATGCTATTTTTAATGGCATTATCAATGAATCATGATGGAAAATTAAGATCTCTTCAGCTGTTTATTTTCCAGTTAGTTGTTTCTAGTTAGTTTGACGGAAACTATAAAATTGAAAAAACTAGGAGTTATAGTAAAGGCTGTTGAAGTGGTTTAAACCTGTGAAAACTGAATTAACATCAGTTGGGAGTAATTTGGATACAGCTTAAAGAGTTCCTCAATTCCCAGATAAGGCTTTCCTATCCTGTGTTTTTGCATTTATCACTGAAGCATATTTTCAGCTTAAAATACATCTACTATGTACAGGATGTAGTCAAGTAATTGATTTTGTGAATGTTAAATCTATAAACTACATAAACCACAGCTGTCGACAGCTTTAATGGAGCATGTCAACATGACAGACCACCTCTGCTGAGTGTTGAGCAATATCCATCATGCAATAATTTGACAGGACCACAGACAGGCCAGGTGGTGCTCAGTACAAACCCTCGCCTCATCCGCAGTGTCAATATTGACATTTTAGAAAGTTGAGAAGCACCTAACTTAAGATACGATACTGAACCTGCAGTCTGGATTTATAACCTCAGACTACACAAGTCTACCATCCCCAAAACCAACCAACCAAAATAACAGCTTTCTATTAGATTACCATGCCTACAGAACACAACCAGACATGATGTGCCACACCAAATTAAACTGCTGACTCATGAGGCTGGTGCACAGCGGGCACCACAATGGGGTTGGTGCAGACCAGGCTGCCACAGCGGAACAAAACACAGTGAGCGACTATAATAGTAGCACCTTTTACATTTGTTTAGCTGGGACCAGAAAGCTCATTTTGGAGCACCAGCACCCTACCATAGTTGGACTTAACAAAGCTTGGCTTAACTTTGCAGTATACGTGCTTCTCCCTCTTTCCTCTCTTGCTCAGACAGTAGCCAGCATCTTTGTATTCATGAGTCCATTTGTCCACCTGGTGGGTGTGAGCCCATTATTCACCCCCCTTTTAGCTCTGTTTTGGTGTCCACAAACTCCTGAGAGAAATATCTGTCTCTTTAGCAGCTAAATGCTCCAAATATGTTCACAAACAAGCCGCAAACTTTGTCTGTCTGACGTTTGATGCTTGATGAAATTACCTGAAAGACAATATAAAGCTCTGTAGAGCTGAGGGGAACTGCAGAGTTGCTGACAATTCTCTGTGGTTTCATCACTACAGGCAATCCATTTCACAATGATTATTATAAAAATAATGGTTATCGCTTATCTTATTTGAGTTTATCCTGTTCTTTCATTTAGATAGTTATGCTTTAATTAATACAGCACAGGGTAAACCTATAACATGACTGAAGGACAAACTGAAATAGCAAAATATCTATGACTCTATGACCAAATCAGGCATGTGGGTGACAATTGTGAGGTCTGGAACCAGGCTAAATGAAGTGCATGCAGTTTCAAACATGTAAAAAAATGGCTGAATCAGGACCATGGTAAAACTAAATGTGACAGCTGTGTGACTAATTCAAAGAGGGAAATGGCCAGTGTGTTTAAGCAAGACCAGCATCTGAACATTGGAGCCCTATAGACCGTCTAAGTTGTGGACCTTTAAAAATGGCCATCTACATGTGTACTTGGCTTACTGACAGAGGCAATCAAGGACAGAGGAATGTCTAATTTGAGAGAAATGTCTCTGCTGTGGGTCTGAGGTGAGGCAAGGAAAACACAAACATGTATGCATCCCGAATTGGTGGTGGGTGAAAAGAGGAAATGTCTACACTGAATAAATGTAACTTGTGCCCTCCGTCTGCCTCCAAGGTGTGACTTATTAAAACCTGCTGTACCTCCTTGGGAAGTTGGCACGTTGACTGTGACGATCTTGCTGTTGGCGGGCAGCGGCAGCTTGGTGGTCACTACCTTTCCACCCACTGAGGTTCCCGTAATCTGGAAGGTGTGCCCACCAGACGTAGCCATGGTGGTCTCCGTGCCCGCTCCTAATAAAGCAAACAAATTACAAGAAATACTGTTATTACTGTGAATCCAATAATGTCACTACTTCTAATAAACCTTGACTTTCTTTCAGATTATCACAGAAATTTCCTGTACTATATGGAACCACTGTGTCTGGGTAGGTCAATTTCAAGCCAGTTTCTTGTAATAGCCTTCATGCCAGCTGTGAGTAGAATTTTAAACATGTAATTATCTTCCTTTGACATTACTTTAGTTATATTGCCCAAGTATAAGATGGAACACTCCCTGGAGATTATATCCTAATACCTCTTTCAATGCTGTATTCACTCTATCCCAAAATGGCTCTATTCTTGGGAAACTCAAAATGATGAGCATGATTTGCAAAAACTTGATTTTCTCGCCAAAATACTCTTCACTTACGTGTATATGCAGGCATCTGTGGTGTCACACACATATGATGCCATTCGTTTTCTGATATGATGATGTTCAATTCCTTTTCCCCACTTAGGTTTTACACAGAATGTAATTTTAGCCTTTCCAGTTTAAGCATAATCCTCAATTTTTTTAATGATAATGCAGCAATCAGCACTCTTAAAACACCACATGCCCGAAATAAAAAAAAGTGTCACTACTGTCTAGTTCTTTACAGCCAATCAACAAACACACCTTTTGTGTGTCTAAACTAGCACAGAGGTAGTGAGCCACAGTCACAAGACAAAGATGCTAACACATAGCATGAGGAGGACATAAATAGATACCTAGGTGCACAATATAAGGGAGACTGGTGTTTCTCTTTTGAACACATGTATTATGATGAGCACACTGTACTTTCCTGCTGCTGCTCCAGACTTAAGTACAACAACTTGACTATTTACAATCCTTACCTTGTGTGCTTTGACCCTGTTTGACCCAGGTGGCGAACGACTGCTGGAAGTTCTTGTTCTGCTGGAATGTGACTGGGGTGCCCATCTTGGTGGACAGTACCACCTTGGTGTTTGGGGTGCCCTGGCCTGACAGTGAACCGACGATTACTTTGGGCGTGGCAGCAGGTGTTGCGGGACTCCCCGTTGGGGTGGCAGTGACTGAACCTGGTTTCTGCTCCAAACGTTTCTGAGACATAAGTCAGTCAGTACAAAAAAATTAAAAACAGACAGAGGTATTCAAATGAAAAGCGAAACCATAAAATCAGCTGTGTAGAAATTAGCTACTACAATGGTAGAGTGTGTGTAAATCCCGGCAAATAGTTTCCTCATTAGAAGTATTTACCTCTGCAAACAAGCTTATAAGCCCTAGTTGAAACAACTTTAAAAACAAGCCTTACTCTTTCTTAGAAATGAGCGTGGCTTTGAAGGAATTGAAATTTAGTGAAATTTAGACTACTGAACTAAACCACACTCACCTTGGCCTGCTCTGCTGCCTGAGCTTTCTCTTTCTCCACCCTGTAAAAGAAAAACAGAACCATACAGCTTGTGACAAGGCAAAATTTTGTGACAAAGGAGAACACCTCACACACATTTGGCAGGACAAAACAATGTACCCCTAACAGAACCACAGTAGAATTTGTAGACAGTAAAATCCCCACCCAAATAATATCTGATCCTCTACTTTGACATGTTTATAGATTGTTCTGACAAATCACACAATTGTTGCTGCATGGCAACTATAGGCCCAACACGCTTGACCCTCTGACCTTTCTGAGAAGGCTCTGATCTCCCAGAGGTCCAGCTCCTCCTCAGCCACCCAGGTCTCGATCACCACTGGGCCCGTCTGCTTGGCGGGCTCAGGCTTCTTGGGGCGCAAGGCACTTGAGCGCAGTCCCTTCCTCTGAGGGGTGTGGGTTTCTGGGATTGCAGACAGATGATTGAATTAAAAGACAAAAGGGCTGTTTAAATGTTTGCATTTTGCGTTTTGCATAAAAGACTGTGTGTATGTATTACAACTGATGGATAGAAATAAAAACAGATGACTGGTGTTCATGATCGTAGCCCAAAGCCTCCATACTGTTTGGTCTCTGGCACTGTAACTCTTTCTTCAGTGTCAGGAATAAAAAGCGCAGCTAACCTTTCGGAGTCTCAGGCACTCCAAGGGGGCAGATGATTTTGCGTATGCAGTACTCCGAGCGAATGCCATAGGGTCCCACGTCACGGCGTTTGATGATCTCGGTGGTGGTAATTTCAGTCTCTGATGTCTCTGTAGCAATGAGTGGGGATAGGGCTGGGTTGGTATGGTGATGAGGAGGAGAGCCCGAGAAGATGGAGGAAATGCGCTCCAACATCAAAACAGTGACACCCAAAGGAGACTGAAGGGTGTGTCTTTTTCAGAGAGCCATTTCTTTACGTTTCTCGAGGCCCACACAGGTATAACGAGAAAAGTGCAAGTACATACAGTGAAGTACAATGGAGTCCAAGCAACAGAAATTCTAACGTTTAACTCTAACTATCATCCACAACATAGGTGGGAAAATGAGTATAAGTAAGGCACAAGATTCATTCAAGAAACATAAGAAATTAGATAACGGTGTTCATCAAAACCCAAAAATAATAACTTCTGTAGCTCGTCTCAATTATCCAATCCTCCATCCATATCAAACAACACAATTAATTCCACCCTCAGAACCCAAACTCAAATTTGAGTTGAATTTTGAGTTGCTCTTCCCCAACCTCCCAGAGTGACATCTTTACAGGTTGGATCCTTTGGGGGTGAGGTGGGGGG
>JAPMOB010246569.1:0-15933 GCA_029875015.1 Lepomis gibbosus | reverse complement strand
CTACCTGTACGTGTGGTGCCGACAGCAGCAGATGGTTTGACTGCCATGTCATCCCATCTCAGACACGCCCACAGGAGCCTCAGCATCAGGCTCACACCAGCCAGAGACTTCACAGTCTGCAGACGATATCTATAACACAACCCAGAGTTTCAAGCATATGTCATATCTAGTTGCATGTAAACATTTGTTTGTTGTATTTTGTTTTGTTTACAAATTTGCGCCATACATAAAGTGAAATAGAAATGTCTTTGTTGTCTTCATTTTGCAGAACATTAAATAAAACATTTTAAACTGGAATATAAAAACTCTACTGATAGAAAGAATAGTTGTTCTACAGCTATGAGGTGGTGGAAGGATTTTTGGCGTTCCCTACTGTCCCGTTGTCATGCAGTTGCCGCCCGTGACTCGCTCAGCGTTACAGAAAACACATCACAGCAGGATCATGGAACAGGAAGAGTAAAAACAGACTGAGGCTTTTGGTGATGTTGCTGTCCATTCTCCATCATTTCCATGAAAGAAACAGATGGGCTGGCTGCTATCTTTAATCAGTAATTTTATACGCTAATTTGGTTGTGGAACAGATATTATCTCTAACTACATAAGCACATAAAACAACAGTTTTAAATCAAAGTGGAAGCTTGCTCATATATTATTTTGGTTTTAACAGGCTGAACTAGATGCCACAATAAGATAAGATATTACTTTATTACTATAATGTCGTCCATCAATGAATAATTTCCTTAAGTTAAAAGAAATAGTCCTTCCGTGCATCATTATGGTCAGGACAGCTGTTCATTTAAAACATCTTTGACATCTACAAAAATATGACTATCACAAGGCTGTGTGTGTTTGGGTCTTGGTAGATATTCCCTTTCCTATGTGTAACCACAGGCGGCAAAATATCCCTGGGTTACAGGGCTGGGTCACTGCACAAAGTGAACATCCTGACACTTCTCCGACCGCTGGATGATTCATGACTGCTTCGGAACTCTGAGGTCCGGTCAAAATAACCAGAGGTCCCTGTGTGACACCAGGCTTGGAGCCACAACATTGCTCAAAGCCAAAGCCGCGAACAGCAGACAGGGAGGGATACAGCATAATGAACATCAAATCAGGAGGACAGGGCACACTGACAAAACCAGGAGAGGATTCAAAGGTGCACGCTGAAGGGAAATAGTATCGGCCTTGTCCCTATTGTTGTCTTTTTTAAACATTATAAACTACATTTAACAACAACTACATTTAACTTACTTTGTATGATTCTATAAAAGCAACACAGGCCTTGTTATGTCAGTCCCTAAATATCTTCGTCGGGGTGAATAAGTTTAAACTACTTTCTGGCTGACCTTTTATTCAATCAGCAGACAGAAACATTTAGTGCAGCAGTTTGAGTAAATTAATCCATTGAACACAAACAAATCCTTGACAAATATGTAGCACACAAACCTCTTCACCTGGGTGAATGTAAATGTAAATGCTCTGTATTTGTATAGCACCTTTCTAGTCTTTTCGACCACGTAAAGTGCTTTTACACTACATCTGCATTCACCATTCACACACATTCATACCCTGAGCCTAAGTGCTCAAACAGAAACTAACATTCACACACATTCATACACTGGTGGAAGACCAGGGGCAATGGGGTTCAGTATCCTGCCCAAGCACATTTCGACATGCAGCCTGGAGGAGCCAGGGATTGAAACGCCGACCTTCTGATTAACGGGCAACCAACTCTACCTCCTGAGCCACAGTTTGCTACAAAATATAAAATCACATTTTTTTTTTTAAATCCAAGAAAAACAGAGAGGTGTCTCCTGATTAAGGTTTATTTTGAATTATTGTCAAGTAACGGTACAAGTGAATTGTAGTGTAGCCTTAATTTTTTATTGTTTTTTTGTTATCATTATTCTTTCTTTCATTCTTCTTTTACTCAGCCAAAAGTGTTTGAGCAGCAAAAACTGCTGGATGAAAACTCATATATGTTGATACGTCGATACGTCAATCTGTTTTTCTCCCATGAATTTTTACTTTTGTCTTTAAGTACAATTTTACATAAATGCCGGTAAATCAAACTTGGCTTAAGCTATTGTCACCAAACTTGACGAGTCTGCTCAGATGCTCGGTCCGAGCTTCGCTGAGCAGTCCTTGGGTATTCTTCAACTAGGGGGCACTACACTTGCAAAAAGTTTATACCTCGTAATTCGCTGCATGGATCAACTGAGTAGTGAACCTAAATACGTACGATCTAGGGTCACATCTCATTTGATGTATAAAATTTAGTAATGATTGCTTATTACAACAAATGTAAATTTCTAGACATTTCTCATGTCTCATCTAACACTTTGCCTCACTGCAACCTATGGTCAATGTCGTAATTCAATTAACAACTATATCGCCACAAGTTTTTCTTCAAACGCTACCAAAATCAACACAGACGTTTTCTAGATGGCCGATAGAGTGTTGCAAAGGGTTTTTAGATTGGTCAAACGGTGATCTTGTTGTAGCTTGTACAGTATGAACAACGTTTTCTTTTTTGTCCAGTTTTAGATCAAATGGCACCAAAATAATTGACAACCCACCCAAAACCAGCAGAATGATTTTTTTCCAGAATTTTTTAACCAACATCTTGTAAGCGTTATAAGCTTAAACTGACAAAAATATCCGGGTCTGGCAAATGTGACGTGTGGAAACAGCCTCTCACCAGTAAGTTGCCTAATCTGGAGATCTAAAGTTCCAGGGTTCAAGTTCCCAGCTGACCGAGTCAGACTTACAGACAATAGGGGTGTTCAAATCATAGTGAGTTTAAGTTTTCCATTTATTTGGATCCTTTGACACTTTCTTCTTATTTTTCTCTGCTAAAAGTGTTTGTGCGGCTTAAACTTTAAAACTTGGAAACACAAAATGCAGTAGGTGGGTTGAACATTTCACCCAGCAGTCAGGTACATATAATGACACACTCTAATCTCAAGGCGATGCTGTAAAAGTCAAATTTGCATTTCTCAAATTATCTCAAAGTCCGAATTCTTTCATCACTTGGATCTCTTAAGTTGTCTGCGTCAATTCTTCTTTTGTAAAAATGTCAAATGTTGCGTTTTCACGACTTGCTTGGATCCCGATCATTGGCGCTTGCGGCTATATTTAAAAGTAAATTTGGAGTGCAGGGTTTTGGGCAGTATAGAAATCAAGTCTGACTGTCAAAAACTCAAAATTATATATTCTGTTTAAAAGTACATAAAAAAAATAGATTTGGTCTTTATTTATTGAAATTTGCGTCTTTGTTTGGAAATAAGTTTTGTCTCTCCAAGATCTACAGTGAATTAGTTTTTAGACAATCATCTTGACTTGTATGTTAGCTACCAGTTACGCTACAGCCACTGAAAAATAAAGTGAGAGCGTGCTTACCTCCAGGTGATGCCAAAAGTGGGCCTGGGTGAAGGGTATGGCCAGATATCCGACGCTGGCTTGGCATTATAGCTAAAAATGGGCACCTCCCGGAATCCACCTCGCCTCCCCAGCACCTTCATGTCGTCATGTGGCAGTACAAAAATACTCTTGCGGTTGCTCTTGGTGACAAACTTGCGGTAAGAAGGAAGGGCAGTGTCTGAGCGTGTCTTCTTGGTGCGGGAGAACTTCAGGAGCCGGACGCGGCCCTTTGTTGATGAATAGTCCTCTTGGTGCACAGCAACAGATGATACTGAGGTTTCACCACTGGTGTCAGTTGTTGACTTTCTGATGGAGGCTGACAGCGCAGTCTTTTGTGTCACTACTTCACTCTGGCTGTCTTCTGACTGCCCATCCAGCCCGGAGGAACAGATTTTGGTCACAGTTCTTTTGGTCATGGTAGTAAGGGTGGACACTGCACTGCTTTCTGTTGTAGACACCACAGGCAGTGCAATGTCTCTACATGTATGCGATGGCAACTTGGCCATCGTCATCTCTGTGGAAACTACTGTCGTGGTGGTTGTGGAGGTTGTTGTTACCTGGGTGATGATGGTCTTGAGTGGGTCTGTTGTCCCACTGTTACTATTCTCTTCTGCAAAGTCGTCGCTCAGACTTGACTCCTCCGCTGATGGAATAGGAGATGGTGCCATCCTGATGATCTTGACCACAGGACTAGCTTTGGTCTCTGCAGACTGAAATGGTGACGTGCTGTTGTGCTGTAACGTGCTCTGAGTAATAGCTCCAAGTGTATCGATGTTGTTATCCAGCCTCATAATCTTCAGTGGCGGTTTGTAGTCCTCGTCCGATATCGTTGTGTTGCTCTCTACCTTAGAAGCTAGGCTCGGTTGCTTGGCCCCAACCTCTGTAATATCAGATTTAGGGGCCAAATCTCCGTTCACTAAAGGCTTTTGCAGTGTGCTGTCCTTCAACGAGTCAATCGGCCCTCGTTCTTCAACTTTACCAAGGCTGTTCACCTTGGGCTGCGGACTGTTGTTTGTAAGCAAGCCATTGTTTGAGCTCATTACAGAGTTACTCAACAAGCTTTCACTCCCCAAGCAAACATTACCATTTACCTGAGGGAGAGGAGAAACGGGATTGGGAGTGCCATCGCCTTCGGTTCTACCTTGTCCAGTGCCTTGCATATTTTCTTGGTTCTCTTCTAGCCCCATGCCATTTTCCTCTGTACCTGAATGCACAGAGTTTACATTTTCTGGGGTTTGCTGAATATGTTTAGAAGGAGGTGTGTTTTGACTGAATTTCAAGTTGGGTACCTCTGACCCTGTATTCTCAATACGTGCAGCCTTGGTAACATCTGATGGTACACTGGCTGTTTGTTGCTCTAAAGAGCTATGATTTCCCCCTGCTATTGTAACTTGTACATTAGGCAGTTGGACACCCTCTTGCCCTGAATTGTCTGACTTAGTTTCTTTTGGCCCTGTAGTCCTTTCCACTAAGTCTGCCTCCAATTCCTGGGATATGGAGGTGGTTTGGTTTTGTGGTGATGCTGAATCTTCACCTTTACCTGTACTGCAACTGTCTTTGGGAGTGGACTCCAGAGAAGGAGAAGGAAGAGGAGGAGTGACATTAATAGTCTTAGAGAGTTCAGCCTGACTCCCTCCTTCAACCTCTCGTCCTCCATCTTCTCCTGGTCCTAGAGTTTGTGTTATGGAAGATTTCTCCTCAACTTTCACAGCTTCGCCCAGTGCGAGCTGTGTCTGAGTGAGAGTATGTGGCTTGAGTGGTGACCGTGGCCGGACTGGAGTACTCAAGGGAGGGGCTGAAGTTGATGAAACTGGCGTTGGAGTCTGAGGTTTGGAGGCTGACACCTGCTGCCTCTGCCTCTCTTCAATGATGTGCTGCTTCACTCGTCGCTCCAGCAGGCTGTCCAGCTTGGAGGACTTGACCTTCTTCTTGTAGGCTATGCGGGTGAGGAAGCCCTTGCTGACATCCACTACATCGTAGTTAAAGGGTCGTGTAGGGATCTCTGTAGGCTCCTCTTTCGTAGAAGCTTTCTCCGCCTGACTACTGGACCCTGGAGAGAAAATTAATTTAGACTTAATCTGCATTGATACAAAAATGATATACTTCATCACATTCTCCTTACTCTTTCTGTCAATCAAGTTGAAAAGGCTTGGGGAGGATACATAATATTAACATAAATGTTTTATAAGTTTAAAATGAAGCATATCTCATACTCCACATGCAATTGGATACAATGCTATTAGACACTAAGTCGCACTCTGTCATACTTTGCTCTTCATCTGATCGTGAGTCTGTGGGGTCCAGCTCCATCTTTGCAGGTGATTCATCTAATGACAGTTCCTCAGACTTTTCTTTTTCATCCAGCCCTTCTTTCTTTTCCTCTTCCATCCTCTCATTAGACTCCAAATCGTCAACAGACATCAGATGATCTGTTGAGGGCTTCGAGAGGCTAGGGGAGTCTTGATCTTTTGCCTCAGTGCTTGAGACAGCAGCTCCCTGAGCCTCCGGTTCAGCTACACTGGGCCGTCGACTCAAGTCCAGCAGGGTACATTTCTTGCCAAGTTTAGCATCTTTGGAAAACACAATGACAGTGACATTTAGTTTTTGAAAGAAGTCACTGAACATTTGAAATAATAAGTAGCGGTTAAAAGGTAAAGGATAAATAAGAAGATAAACTGTCAGTAAAAATAAAAAAAACAAACAACTTGTGAGGACTTTGATTAGCTCTTTGATCAAGCCAATTCATGGAAACCAAAATCTTTTCAAAGTTTGAGAGCTCTACAGAGTTTCTAGTACATAACTCAATAACATCCACAGACACATCAAAAGAGAGACTTAATTCAATGAATGCCAACCAAAACACACAATGACATCGTTGAGATTACTGAATGAGAGACTAATTCACTCAGAGTCAAAGAGACTTTAAATTAGAGAAAGCCAAATTCCAAACAACTAAAAACCACATTTTAGGCCCCAAAGTCCCCCATTCCAGACCTTCCAGTTCTTTGCGGTAGTTGACATTGGTGTTGCCGGGAAGCCTGGGGACAAACCGCTGCACGTAAGTCTTACTGATCCAACTCCAGCCCCCATAGCCCGTAACACGATACTCCTCTCCTTTCTGCTTCCACACCTTTACATAAGACAAGAACGTAGCAGAGGAATGAGAAAAAGAGGGATAAAGAAACAACAAGAGGTCAAACATTCAAACGTGAGCCAAAACAAAGATTGAAAGGTTAGAGGGTTAACATAGTGTTAACAATTAGCTTAACACTGTGATGGCCATCCTGGGCATCCCAGTGTCTGTGTGTCATGTGCTGTACAATGCTCATTTACATTTAGGAATAGATTATCTTGTGTTGTGCCTAAACCAATTTTGTGATGTTAATTAGAAAAGATGTCGGCCATACAATCAGCAGTCAAATGACAGGGCAGGGCAGGACAGAGCACAGAGTATGTGCCTGTGTATAACCTACGTTGCCTTAAATTAATCAGAATTTGTGGCCAGTAATTAGTACAAATACACAGTGACGGTGGTCCAATCTCAATCTGATATGTTTGATAAACTCATACTGTGCTTGGTTTGACGTAATCAATTAAAAAGTGACCTACCTGGTGTTTAATTGGAAAGGTGTACTTGACCCAGGTGGCCTGTTGCATTGTCTCTTCATCCTCTAGCTTTTTCTCCCTTTTCTTCACTTTCTCTTTCTCCTCGCGCTCCATGGATGTCATGCGGTTCAACCTGAAAGCATTTTTTACACTGTCATACTGCTGCTGTTAAATTGTAAATGCAATTGTCTCTAAGATACTCATATTGGTGACGTAGTGCTGCACAACATTGAGATTTGCTGCTTGAAAAAACCTTGTTGTATGACATATTTATTCAGCCATTTGGAAATATGTCTTACTTGAATAATATTTTTTGCCATTATTAAGTGTAAATAAAAAAATATAAACTACCTGAGTAATGTAAAAGTATTATTAAAGCCCTGATTAAAGATCAGAAGATGACAGTTGCTCTTCAGTTCCATGAAACACTCTCACAGACACGCACACTTGTCCTACAAGTTGCTGAAATGCAATATCTCTCTCTCTCTCTCTCCTTACTTTGATCCTCACAGTTCAGTCACACACATACACACATTCTGGTCCACACCTTGTGAAATCTTGAACAATCACTTCTTTAAAGGGGCGTTGTGGTGCTGAAGTAGTAGTAGAGGCAGAGGTGGGTGGTACTGGTAGCGGACTTGCAGTCTAAATATTATGCCTCACAGCTAGGGTGGGCCTTTTGATCTGATCTGGTTATGATCGCCTCTGCCTGCTAAACTGACCACACATGCCCTCTGTACATGTACTGTGTGCATGTAGTGAATGCTTGTTTAAATTTTTTTGAAGATTTGAATGTTTTGCATGTAAACTGAATTTGTGGAGGGACCATATAACTATTATTTTGTTAATGTGTGTTTGAGAAATTATATCACTGTGTAAAAGCACAGATTTATATGTAGTATGTAGATAGTATACATTACACACACACGCACACTCTATATATACATATATGTGTGTACCTGGTATGGCCCAGTGAGTCCTTCCAGACAGGCAGCATAGCCACAGGTTTGATGGCACACTCCAGGATGGCCAGAGCCAGCGCAAACTCTCTGGCCTTACTGCACATCTGAACTGCTTTGATCCAATTGGTCCTACAAAACAAGCAATGAAGCATTAATCATTTTTAGGTGTCTCTCTTTACTCTGTGTGCTTTCACTTTCAGGCTACATTTAGTTTGAAGTTTTCAGCCTCGGTCAAGGTGGGTTTTTACTTTCGGTTAAAATGCCACAATTCTGATTCTTTTTCATTTCTACACATGAAATGACTTAATCACCAGGCACCAATATCAATATGGCTGACAACCTAAAGCACTAAAACCTACTGAACAGGGTATAGTCTATAGGCAGTTAGTATATAGAGAAAGAGTATAAAGTATATCTATAGTTAGAAAAGACATAGCAAGCTACAGAAGTATCAGATTTGTAGTAATCCTTCATATCACAGAGCCTGACTGATCTGTACCTGTGTGAGGCCCAGTTAGGGTGCATGAAAGGTGCTGGAACATTGTTCTCCAGCTGGATGATGGTGAGTCTCAATGTGGAGATGGTCAGAACCTTAGAGCCATAAATAGACCCATTCCACTTAAACTCTCCTGCTGGTGTCATGCAGAACTTGTGGGAGAGATGCCGCCTCTTGTCGTGGTCCTGATGAAAAGACAAGTTTTTGCTTAAGCTTAAGTTCACCGAATTTCCCCGTCAACTTCATATGATATTTGTGCTGCATTCTATATCTGACTTTAATGTCTCTGGTCCAGTTAAAGAAAATTCTTAACATGGGAAGTCGAGCCCATCCTGGGTCACAATCTCATCACAAAGACATTCATACATGGGGACAATTTTTAATAACCTATCCATCTGACTTGCAAACACAAGGAGAAACTGAAGGGTACAATCCATTGAACCCCCTGCCGCCTTTATTTAATGATCTGATTGATTTTGATGAATGAGTATTTCTGAACATTCAAATCGGCAAAAACAAGTCGTCATGCTACTTGCCTCTCTGTGCTGGTGCTTGTTGAGGGCCACTGCATTGGAGCTGTACTGGTTATGATAGACGCGGTATTTCCCCTCCTGGCCAAGCTTGAAGTATTGGCTCAGTGTCGCCTTCATCACCACGTCCTTGCTGCTGCGTGTGCTGACACGGGTGATGTCACCCTGTGCATTCACTACTAGTACCTGTATAAATTTAAAAAAATAAATAAATAAATAAATATATATAGACCATCTTTTGGCAAGAACATTTATAATCCAATCTATAATACAGAAAACACCTTGTTGCATCCAGCTGCTCTGGATAAATTAAGCATCCTCATTACAGAGACTGATGGTGTTGTCCTTGCTCATCGACTTCAAAATCCTGATACTAAGTTATGTTTTATAAGCCAACAACTTAGTTGGGGACAATGTTAGATATTCCAAAAATTGTCAGGTAAATCTCCAATTCTTAACCTTAAACCTTAAATCTTCATACATAAATTCACTATCTCTGTGCACCTGTGTTAGACACTGTGCAGGTATTGTTCATTTATTGTTTTAAAGTCTTTATCATCCATGGTTCTTCTAACCTCTTTGCCCTCTTTGAAGACCTTGTTAGCTTCGTGAACAGCAGCAGCCACCTGTTGGTTCTTCAGCTGGCTAAGCTTGCTCTCTGGGTTCCTCAGCCGGGTCACCATGCGAGTCGCTGAAGACTTCTTACCGCTGAGACCCGTCGTCTCACCACTGGAGTCTTTACTGTCCCCTGGGAAACCCAATGCCAGGTTCAGTCAAAGATAAAAGACACCAAGTCATACACAGCTGTAAACTCTATTTGAACTAAGGCTATATGATGTCCAATTGAGAGCCATGCCCTCCTCACAGCAGTTACCTAAATAATAGTCATAATGTGAACGCTGCTTTTCTCATACAGAGAAAACTACCATATAAAATGTGCTGCTAGTCTGTTTTTAAAGTTGTGGATGTACAATGTGTAAATTACTAGTATGATACAGAGGTCAGTTGTGTGCAAGGTTAGGTTTACAGTATATAACTATTATTTAATCAGGCAGTCTCATTGAGATCAAGAACTCTTTTGCAAGAGAGTCCTGAGTACAGCTGGGTGCAGTTTTCAACAGTATAAAGTATCATGCAAATTGTTGTAAAAGACAGCTATGATATTACAACAAAACAAGATGTAATTATGAGGTACTGTTTTGTCAGACCTGTGTCATCAAAGCTGGCCAGGGATGACTGGGAGGACTTGTCAGCCAGGTCCGGAGGTTCGGGACCTCTGGGAGGAGCCCCAGCTCCCATGCTGCTGTTACTGTTCTCCTCACTGGTCTGGGAGGGCTGGCTCAGGCTGGGTATGCCATCTCCACTGACAGGGACAGAATCTGATGGTGGGTTTTCCTCTACACAGACAGAAAATCACAAAGCGTATTGCCTGTTATGTAAACAAGGCTAACTTCTCTAGGTATTTGTTGTTCTTGCTGCCAAGTAGTTATAATCTGAGACATCTTTCATGCAGTTCCAGCAAGGTACAGGTGTTAGCCCGGACTAAAATTGCTGAACTACAAAAACTGTAACAAACTGTAGCATCAAGTTGTCAACGACTACCAATATATAGGAGGTCTGTGGAAGTAGAGGTTCTCTCTTGATGAAAACAGAAACTTTCTTGTGAGAGCTGCGAAATAGTCAAGGCTGTGGCTCCCTCTACTGATAAGCCATGTGTAATTCATGCACCATATGACCACTTCAAATGGAGCGATGGGTTACTTAAAAGCAATGGGTGACCCAACAAGGCAAGGCAAGACTCCAACAATGCTAGCGCACACTTGACCACACAGACCACAACAACACATGATGAAGCTCTGTAATGGTTTAAGATGCATACCCTCAAAGATTTTTTTCCAAAAAAAAGGCATTACTCAAACACAAAGCTGTCTAAATCAGATTAGAAGCAAGCAACAGCATAGCTTTTTATAAGAATTATTGCACCCAGCAATGTGAATGCTGTCTCCAAGTTGACTGAGGCTTGGTTCTAGTCATGCTGATTGCAGTGACAATGCCATCTGATTGCAAATCAATCGATGCAATCAGGTCCTCGGCTCTTTGGAGAAAAAGCGAGGATGATGAATTAAGAGCTCAGGCGCAAAATGGTTGAAAGTGTTCCAAGGCTGAAGGCAGGTTTGAAGAAATAAAAATTTGACTACTGAACACAAAAACCAGCAGATGGAATGAGAGCCACATGCAAAGAGGCAAGCTGGGATATGGTCAGGAGGAACACCAAAGCACTGCGGGTATTATGGCGGAACAAGCAAGTCACTGGTGATATTAAGGGTATAACATTCATCACACAGTCCTACGAAGTTGGAGACTGTGGCAGTAAAGCAGATCCTCAAAATGAGCTGAATGAGGTCAACCTCACCCTGATATCTCCTTGTGTACCTTTAGTGTTGTTAGAGACCTCCATATGGGAACATTCCTCTATCAGAGCCTCTACGGTGGAGGCCGGGGGCTTTGGAGCCTCAGTGGCCAGGCTATAGCTCACAGCGGAGGGGATGGTTTGTGTTGGAGCAGAGGCTGCTGGAAGTATAGGTCCGTCTGAGATGCTACTGTCACTACTGCCTTCTTGGCCAGTGGGTGGAGCTTCAACAACTACAGATGAACAGCAGCAATGTTGTAATTACTGTGATTTTAGTTTATAATGCATACAAATCTTGGAGACAGTGGAAGCAGTGATGGTTGGGGCTGATATGGTCAATATGGTCAAAACATAAAAACATCCAATGGGAAAAAAGCAATCTCAATTAAGACATTGTTTGCAAAACTTCATATACCTTTTAAAATGTACCTCAACTTCTAGGGTTATTTAAATATACTCTTTATGATAAGGGTTATCATGCATTTATAGGACTACAAACAGGCATTAATTTTCACTATGCTTTCAAGTTTCAAATTTCTTATTCTGTAAAACAGCCTCTTTTTGCACCGGATAATAGAAATCCAGTGTGACACCAATATATATTTACATATGTGCTTTGTGAGTGCAAAACTTGTCTCTTGAGTCTTGAAAAAGACCAAGGCATTTCGAATTGGTCTAAGTGTAGAATTGATTCTTCAATCAATAAGTAATTACACCATTGTGATGATGTCCTTTTTTTTTTTATAAGCCTCAAAAACAGAATGGAGTTCAGGTACCGAGACCCAGAGAAACAGCGTTTCAGGTCAAACGTTACAGCTTCCCCGCCGCTACTATAATCATTACTTTGGGTGACATATTTGATTGTCTTTGTCTGAATACTTTGTGAAATATAAACATTTTAATTAATTACCTCCAGGTCTGATGGAATCACTTTTCTCTTCTGTTGCCTCTTCTTTTGTCTCCTCCTCCGTTGTCAGAGATTTGACCTTGCCTTCCTGCTGCCCCTCATCCTTTAACCTGGAATCTTCATCTTCCTTCTCCACATCCACCTCCTTCTTCTCCTTCTCCAGCCGCGCTTTTTGGGCCTCCTCAGCAGCCCGCCTCTTCACCTCCTCCAGCTCCTCCTCTTTCTTAGCCCGCAACCGCTCCAGGATCTCCTCTGGATAAAAGGAGAAGGTGTAAACAGAGAACCACAGTTGTAAGAGACGACAAGAAATGAAAGGACAATACAACACAACACAGGCAAGACAAAGTAATCCAAAAGACTGAGTTGTATTGTGTGTCTGATAAGATATTGAGAACAATCACATACTGTTTAATTGCTTCAGTTTCATTTCTGTGAAACATATTGATTTATTGTTTCTTTTGTTACATATTCTATTTCATTTAGTTTAGTTTATTCTATAGTATCCTATTTTTCACTATGTGCTAGTTGCTTTTTGGAGCTAGGCACAAACTAATTTTCACTATACGTTGTACTATGTATTTTTGTGCATCTGACAAATACATGTGATTTGATTTCTAAAACAGAATGACTGTTTAAAGGATGTACATTACAAGATTTACATGTAAACGTTTTAAAATATACACATCGAACAACTTTATTACTAAAACGCATCGAAGCAAATCCATATATGTGTGTACAGTGCACCGTTGCGCACAGACGATTATTACTGTGACACAATGCGCTTACGCAGTGGACAAGTGAAGACGGCGTGATCTGATGGCGCGGAGTGGAAAGGGAGGCCAAAGTAGGTCCAATCTACGGAATCTTTTCAAGCTATAAAAAAACTAAAACTCTACACCGTTTCCGCTGTGAAACAGAACTAGCCTACCATAACAAGAACGATGGCACTGCTTCAGCATCTGAGCAGAAAACTTTTTACACATCGAGTGGACCCGCAAGAAGGCAAATTAACATTAGCATTTAATGTAAATCATGAATGCTAGTTGAGATGAAGGCTAGCAAAGGTTGAGGTCCAATTCTTAGTTGTGAATGTATATCCGTGTGTTCGTTGTTATTGTTCTATGACAGCTTGGTCCGTGAGTTTGGGTTGTACAGTGAGATGAGTTACACCGCTGATCCTGGTACCGAGGACACCGAGCAAAAGTATTTCTATTCGATGAGTCGATGAAATAATCTAGAATAGAATACTTGATTACTGGTACTAAAATAATCAATAATGCTAACCTGCTGTAAAGCATCACAATTAGGTAAGTTTGTAGTGTGTGGGCAGGGAGCACAATGGCACCATGTTGTGTTTTAGACTGATCACTCCAGTGTTGGTATGTGTAGCAGCAGTGTCACTGAGAGGTTAAAACACGTTGTGCCATTAATACACAGCGGAAGACTCTGATGACCTTTACAAGAGTACTCATCAGTAGCAACATTACAGATTTAACATAAACCGAGCAATAAAACACTTCACATATATTTATGTGTATACATATAATACATATGCATTTTGTATACATTTAACAAAGCAGGAGACAGATGGTAAACTGAGGTTTCACCAAGAATGACGTGAGCAAGTCTCCCCTACAGTGGCAGTTAATCAGCCAGCTGATTTATTGGATTTATCTAGCATTTTGAGAAAATTTGCATCAGCTGATACCCTGCACTCACAAGGCTGATATAGAAAAAATGCCTGCATTCACATCTGCAGGCTGCTGTGGATCCATGTTAGCTCTCCCTCTTGTGAATTTTGGGATGGTGAAAACCGTAAACGTTCTTAGTCAGCATTATATTTTCTAAATGTTTACATGTTTCTGTCATCCCCAAATGACAGGACATCTAATGTGAACCATTACTGGCTAGCTTCAAATATATACTGTTGTACTGTGTAGAATAATGCAGTTGAATGATGTCACTATTGACAAACTGTAGCTGTAGCAAACTGTCCCTTAAACCCCAGTCTACAGCATACCTCAATTTTCTATTTCATTAATTAATCAAAATTCAATCTTAAACAACACAATTTTGGCTATGATAACCGTGTATGTTAGAGGTACTCTGCATGGAATAATGGAATTATGCAGGACCTTTCTTTGTTTTGCTATCTGCATTGGTCGCTCTGCTCTCTAGGCATCGGCAATTAAAAAACCCATATCGGTCGATATATATAATGCTAATGTTACACCTGATGTGAAAGATACTGAGCAAACGTAAAACTGAGTTGAAATATGGGGATTTTTGTAGTGGTTTATGGTAAGATGTGGAACAATGATGTTGTGTAGTTGTGGACGGTCGCAGTCTGAAGCGGCTTTGATTTGGATCACACTACCTTATTTCTTACGACTCTGCCTTCTCTGCTTCTGATTGGCTAGTAGTCCTTACCTGGGAACTGTGCATGTGCAACTCCCAACAAAGATTTTGTACAAGTAAAATGCATCACTCTGAGCGGAGCGTACAACACACAGGGGGAAAAAGAGGAGCTGGAGTAATGTGCAGTATGAGAAAAATATTGTGTTTTTTGAAAATTAAACCATGTAAACCTGTTCTGGTACAACCCCCAATTAAGATTTTGAACATGAGCATAATAACACCTCTTTAATCTGTCAGTGTTCAGTCTGCCTCACCCAAATAGGAAATCAACCAGAACCAACAGTACTGCATGCAAACGCTGAGGCTTTTCTTTTATTTACACACAAAACAGGAAACACCAGCCTTTATGGTAAATTAGGTGCATTTTTTCTCTCTGTGGTTTTATCAGCACTGATTTACTAATGTAGAGGCAGGATTGAAACATGCCCATTCACTATTTCCTAACACGGTATGACGTGCAGAGAGAAGAACAACACTGGATGAAAACACATAACCTTTGCAGTTGTCTCCAAGCTGGACAAAATATCCCACATTTTATATGAGACAGTCTCTGTTTAAAGACTGACCTTAAACCTGTCATAAATCGAATTAACACCATCTGCTTTCCATGTAATAGTGCTTTTGTTATTTCACATACAATATTTTTTTCGTGGTTTGCGATTTTAATGCAGCCTTGGATGGATTAGTTGTGAACAGCTGCCAAATATACAAATTAGAATATGCCTCAAAAGCAATGAAGATGTACCTTTAGGGCATTAAGTGGTTTTTCCTGAATTATCACTTGTGTGTATTTTCAGGATTAAATCTGCCACTTATGCCGCATATCCTTACACCTAGATGTTCCTGAGCTAGCTCGATTGTGCACTCTAGGAAAAAAATGGAAGCACAGGGATGACACTGCTGCCAGTTAGACAAAATCTCCTTATTTGTTCTTTCAATGTGCATACATTTGTATACATGACTGTATTATCTATTTCCTGGGGTAAAAAAAAGGTTCAAGTCTGTTATAAGTGAGAATCTTTAACTTATCTGTGCACAACAGATGCTTGTTAGAAGTGTTAGATTCCACTCAAGCTGTCAAATGTTAACACACACATGCAGCAGCAACATTTAAAGTGTTGTGCTATTTTCTAATTGTTATGAACTTCCACTGCACAGCAGACTGAATGCTATAAAATGTG
>JAPMOB010246568.1:0-13666 GCA_029875015.1 Lepomis gibbosus | reverse complement strand
GAATTTTTAATAAACTACAGAACAGCGCAAGTGGGAAGCGGCGCGCCTCCTGCGAGATATGCTCGGAGAACGGACACTGCCCTAGTGATATAAAACACACACACTCTCTCACACACACACACAGGACTGTTAACTTAAGCAATATTTTTATTAAGGTAGTCTAATAATTTTCTCACTAACAAATCACTGACAAAGTCCATACAAACTCCGCTGTTCTGCGCTCTTCTGAATACTCCCGTTGCAGGAACACTTTCAGTAGTCCAAGAAGTAATATATATTTATTAAGTAACTATAACGAAGTTATATGTTAAGTATTATATTTCACCAGATTTTATAGTGTAAAACATATTATATGCACGGTGTGCAAAAAAAAAAAAACAAACAAAAAAACCCCCGAATATCCGAATGTCACTTTTTTAAATCGAATACCAACCCACCGAACGAATATTCGAATATTCTAGTCCAGCCCTAGTCTTTTGCTTCCCAATTAGAGCTCAAACAATTCACAATCTACAGAAAATGAATCATCAGCTATTTTTGTAATCAATTACTACTTATTATAATTATTTTAATAATCGTTTTAGCAAACATCCCAAATGTTTGAGCTTCTGAGAATTTACGTTGTTTTGTGTGAAAGTAAACTTTTTTTGGTATTGAACTTTTAGCTGAACAGAAGGTGCAATTTCTGACATTTTATAGACCAAACAATAAATTAATCAACTATATAAAGAAAATTACATTCATTGTTAAAGGAAACCATTGTAAGAAGTAGCCCTAAAGAAGTAGAACCAATCTAATAGTAATAATAAACCATTTTCTAAATGGAATAATGTTTGTTTTTAACAAAACAAAAATAACTGAGGTTTGCAGATGTGCAGAAAGGCTCATGAGAGATTTCTCATATCAATATTAGATCAGATATATTTCAATCACACATAAATAGGCTTCAAATAAATCCTCATCTCTCTCTAATCCATTCTTAAAATGCTCTTGAAACTATTAATAACAGATGTTTAATTTCTGAGGTCATGACAATTTCGGGAGCTAAAAGCAGGCTCAGTAAGCTTTTGTATATGTAATTTAAATAAGGTTCATCTTCTGATTTCTGTCTTCTTGCAAACAGAATCTACCAGGATGTAATCCCATCGATCAAACGATGGAAAGGACAAGGACTAAAAGTTTACATTTATTCCTCTGGAAGCGTGGAGGCACAGAAACTCCTGTTTGGATACTCGGTTGAAGGAGATGTTTTAGATGTAAGTACAGCCGCCTCTCTCATCATGTGTTTAATACTCAACAGAAGATTAAGATAATTCATTACAAACATCCGACATTAGTTTCACATATTTGTCTTTGTTTACCAACATTTCATCAGGGAAATACAGTTTGGCTAATGAGATGTTGTTTTTAAAAATCCTTTCAGTTATTTGATGGTCACTTTGACACCAGTATAGGAGCTAAAGTGGACGGCAAAAGTTATGAGAGAATTGCAGAGAGGATTGGCTGTCAACCTGAGGAAATCACATTCTTGACGGACGTCACTCGAGGTAAGAATGTTAACAGTAATATTTTTAGACCATCTTATTATAAGTCAGTGTTAGAGCTGAACAATATGGGGGGGAATACTTATTGCGATTTTTCTGCCTGATATTGCGATTACAATTCGCAATTATTTTTTAAAAAATTGAAGTTATGCTGAAGTTAAATATTTACTGCCAGTCTATTTTTGACGGAAGCCTCGTCATGAACCAGGCAGGAAGTCAGACACAGAACGGCATACAGGATACGGTCGATTTTCAAAATAAAACAGCCTTTTGCAGACTCCCGATCGTACATCAACAGTGAACTAAGTCGAACAGACAAAAAAAAAGAAACAATTTAAGTACTTACCAATAGTAGAAGCACAAAAATTAAGGACAGCTCAACAAAAATCAAACAGGCGAAACACTCGTATTTTGAAATGCTCAATGAGGATATGTAACGTTGGCCTGCAGAGAGCGCAGCGGGCTCACAGAGAGCTGTTATCCATAGTTGAAGCACACAAAATGACAAATGAACAACGTGTAAGCGAAACGCTCCGCTAGTGAAGCACTTCAGTGAGTGGACGGCGGACAACTTGCCCACGTTTTCTTCTAGTTTGTTTGTTTGTTGTTGTTTTAAAATGTGCACGCCCTGTGCCCGCTCTGATTGGTGAGTAGGACCTTAACAGGAGGCGTGTGGAGCTTCTGATTGGCGAGCAGATCTGTCACAAGGATGACAACAGAATGAATCTGTAACTGCATGACTGTTTAAAACATGTCAGATGTGCTGTATAATTAATCTACAATTGAATTGCCGTCTTCACAATTAACTAATTGCATCCTTTCAAATTGCAATTTTGATTTGAAGACGATTTATCGTTCAGCCTTTGTCAGTATCAGTATTTATTAAAATCACCGGGTCAAAATTTCTGTTTTATCTTTATGATAAATTCCTGCAAAACTAATGACATTCTGATCAACTGCAGCTGTACTTTGTGTTTGGTATCATTAGCAAATGTTAACATGCTAACACGCTAAACATTATACCTGCTACATATTAACATGCTAGCAGTATTATAGTAAGCATATTAGCATGCTGATGTTAGCATTTAACGCCTCGTCAGAAAGCCGCGAGCGCGGCTGTAGGTTCTTATTCTTGTGAAAGGCGCCCCCTGTGGAGAAGTTTCTGTTTACATTCAGCGTTCAGCTCACCAAAACGTGCACACCCCTTAACAAACATGTTGAATACATTTTCTTCCCCATAAAATGTTTGCAAAGCAAATCTTTTAGTTTTTTAAAAAAACCTGCATTGTTTACATCCTGTTCACTGGCGGGAAACTGTCATGTTTCCCCCCTTTTTTGGCTCAGTTTGTTTATTGACACATTAGCGCCACCTGTTGATCAGTGGAATAGCGTGACGCCATTCACTGAAACAAAACAGGGACCCACACTTAAAAACATTAAAGGCCAGTTTACACTTCTGCGTCGAATCTACGCCATAGCCTACGTGTATCCTGTGCCGTCACATGCGCTGTACCTTATGATGGAGCCTGATGCACGCACAGATGCTGACAACAAGAACTGTGATTGGTCGGCTTGGTAGCATTGCATTTCCTTCCTTTCCTTGTCCTTATATTCAACCTCCTTCTGACTCAACTGGTTCAAAGGTCGCACATACCACCTCCTCTGACACCTTCTGTCATATCTGCGTTTTCGTAATTTCACTAAAAAGTTACTGCCCCTCAGCCCCAACTCCAGCATGATCCGCTCTGTTTCAGTCGCCATTGTTTGTGGCAGCCTACAACAAGAACCGTGGCTAAACTCAAACCAGCTGTGAAGACACTTAACACAGTGAAACATAGAAACCCCAACGCCAACTAGCGTGTTGGCGGTGCATTTGGAGAGCGACGCAGACACTAATGCACGCAAGTGTAAATGTTCATGTGCATACACTCCACGCAGAAGCATAATTTTGCATTAATATTGGTCAAAATTTTTGAAGGGAGATATTATAAATAATTATTATAATAAGAGCTTTTCTTGATTAAATCTAAATGCATTTCCAGATCAGCTCCATTAATGTGGGATTAAATTGAATCTATACATTCACTCGTGGATTTGTCATTACAGAGGCTAAAGCAGCTGAAGACGCCGGGGTGAACGTGGCGGTGGTGGTCAGGCCCGGAAACATGGAGCTGACAGATGAGGAGAGGGCCCACTATAACCTCATTACATCCTTTAGCCAACTTGAACTGAAAGGACGTGCTTAGCACAGAGCGTGGAGGAAGACGGGGAGAACTTCTCTGACTTCTTTTTCATAATGTGTTCCTTCTCTTCTTTGCCCCCACCCCACACCACCATCACCATCCCCCACGCCCTTTTTTTGCCACTCTGGTGTTTTTTGTTTGTTCCACGTTCACAGTTTGAAGATGTGTCGGAGATGCTGCTGGGACTGCGGTTAGCCACGAGCAGGGCTACTGAAGTCCCAGCCTGTAGGAAGCTTAAGTCTTTCAGGATGCCTTTCACATGTGTGGGAACAGATCTACGGAGCGAAATAGGAACTCAAATGTAACATCACTCTCATTGAATGACTGGGCAGAGAACGGAAACGCTGTAGCTAAAAGAAGCTACACGCCTGAAGAAAACTGCACATGAGCTGTAAAGTTACCTTTTTACCTTTTTCGATTAACCGTATTCGGTTGCCGATTCTGAACGTCTCCGATGTTAATCAGAACTTTCCAACTGTATGTGTGTGTGTAGTATTTCTCACTGTTGTAGATGTTTTCCATTCATGTGCTGTTTTCTCCCTCTACACATCCAGACGTGTGAAGTTTTATCCAGTGATTGAACTGTTAATGTTTTAGAAAGTAGAACTACAGTCTTTAGATACACTCCTGCTGCTGACAGAAAGTTCTCATTTTAAACTTTGTTCGAATGTCTTGAACTAGTCCCCTCGAAGGTGAACGGTGTCTATTTAAATGTGCCATCCTCAGTGAACATCTGTAATGTTGGTGTTGGAAAGTTACCTTAAGAATATTGCCAAACTGATGATTTGTGTGTGAAATAATAATTGGTATAATTCAGGAATTGATATCTAAACACTTCCTTCCAATAAATGCCTTGTCTCACACGGACGTCTGTCTACTCCCTCTGTCCAAATGTTCGTTAGACTGTACGCCAAAAAATAATTGACGTTCCCAGTAATGGAAAAGCTGGAAAAATTAAAATAAGTTTCTCAGTTATCCGTATTACTGCAATTGAGCCACACAGATACTAGTTGACATTTTATGTGCCAACATTTTGGATTATTCGCTTTCTTCCCAATAGTTAGACGGGAAGTTTCTGCATAAAATCAAATATTATCTTTAAAGAAATTATTTAGTGAGCTTTAGACGTGCTGGTAGGTGGATTTTCTTTGGACAGAGCGACTCTGTAGCTGTTCAGCGGTTTTGCTAAGCTAAAAAGAAAAAGCTTCATATTTAGCTTTCTGAATTGAGTCGTATCAATCCATTTATTTATCTCATTCTGCCAAAAAGCGTATTTTCAAAAAATGGCGATTAAATGTGCGCCGCCCCATCCCAGTACAATGGAGGTTATTTAAAGTAATCTATCCAACATTTGGGGAAATAAGAGCTGGATAAGAAGATTGATATAGCTCACAAAATGTGTGTTCAATATCAAGCTGTCAGCCAGCCAGTTAGCTAGCTTAGCATAAACACTGGAGAACATAACAGGTTGCCTGCTCTGAAGATAAAATCAGCTTACAATTTGTGGACAGATCCAATTTCCCCCATTCCCTCCGTCTTTATGCTAAGCTAAGACAACAACTGGCTGCTGGCCAATTCTGATAGATATGTCCTTTTAGTTATTTAATTCACCTGAAAGTAGTCAAATCTGTCTTAAAATACAGATATGTTACAAACAATAACAATTCACAAACCTCACTGAACAGATTTTGCTGTATTTTTATTGATACTGACAGTACTGTGTGCAACCCTGCATGAAAGTCATAACATCCATAGTGTCATACAATCCTACAAAACTAAAACATTTGAAATGTTACAAAAATAATCTAGAAGTTCATAATAGTATAAAAATAATTGTTCAGAAACTTTAAAACCAATTTACCAAAGCCAAGTTGCATACGAAGCAAAAGGATTGATAACAGATTTCTGCTGAAGCTTTTAAGAAAAGCTAAATGCTTATGGATAAGAAATAATATGTAAAGATCAAACATGAATACATGTGGTGGTGATTATCACTGGTAACAGCAGTGTAACAATTTGCAGCTTGTTCAGATGGAATAAATGCATCTAAAAAATCTTAAAGCACGTTGCAGATCCATGCGTCGTCTCGTGCAGTTACACCTTTGGATCTCGAGACCCCGTCACACCCCTACAGTTGGTCCGTCTGGTGCCCGGACACTTCAGACAGCGATAGGCCAACTGCGCGCCCAAAATTGTCTGTGCAAACAGTGCGAAAGCGGTTGTGACGGAACTCGATGGCAAAAGTGCCGATGAAGAGGAGGAAGAACATGACCAGCGCCCACTGGCACTGAGCTGCTTGCATGTGGAGGCGCTGAGACATGAGGGAGAAGTCTGCAACAGGTGAGTTAAGGGAAGGAACAATGGCAACCTGTGAACTGACACACTCATATTCTGCTGACACTGGGATTCAGTTACAGAACTGGGCAGATATAAAGTCCATCCCCAGTTAGCTCCTGCTTCTGATTGGCTGAAATGTAGAACAACCACTAACATGTCTGTACCCTAAATATAAGTCAGCAGCCAGTTAGCTTAGCATAAGGACTGGAAAAAGGAGGAAACAGCTGGCTCTATCTAAAGATAACATCTGCCTACGTGCACCTCTAACGCGCTTTGCAGTCTTTATCCTAAGCTAAGCTAACTGGTTGCTGAGAAAGCGAATAAGAGTATTTCCCAAAACCGTTCCTTTTCATAAATGCACTGTATATTACTTTAGAGCAGAAATGATAAGTTGACCAATCAGCACAAGATTAATCAGCAAGTAAAATGTCAAATATGTGATGGTTCTGCTTTGAATATCTTTACAAGAAAAGGCCCTTTAAATTCATTACATACAGTACGTGAAGTTCATTTGATTTTGTTTTCTTGCTCCACATACCGAGTATACGAATAAATGAAGCGCCGTTTCTCACGGTCCAACGTGCTAAAAACAAAGTCACAATAATTTAGCTTACAAGACAAGACAGTAACTGACACTGTGATGAGACAGAGCTGATCTGTTACGGTAAGGTGTCGTGAGCATGGTGTGAGCATTATAAAGTGCGTAGTGTAGGGCTGGACAATAAAATAATAATCGCAATATAATTTTTTTCAATAACAATAAAACATGTTCAATAAATATTCAATAAATGTTTGATTTTATTCACTTGAATCATACACAAATTAGGACTTTTTTTTTTATTAAGATGTTTACTTTGTTGAGGAAAAAGGACAGAAAAAAGCTTTTACTTAATTTTCTCATGCATATTTGTTGACAAAGATTTTATCTTAATTGTTTTGAATTTTCTACCTCAGATTTATGAAATGATCCACGGTTTGCCCTCAAGTGTTGACCATAAAAAAAAGAGTTTAAAACACAATCAGGCTTCTTCAATTTTCCCTCAGGATCAAAAATCCACCTTTACTCTCTAAAGAAATAACGATTTGATACTTATCGCAATAATTATCGATATCGAAAGATATGAAACATTATTGGCTATATCGTCCAGCCCTAGCGTAGTTCAACCTCTGAAGTATGTACGCCTTATCTGTATATGTATACTTAACTATTGGGAACATCAGAAGTGGGAATAATAGCCGTACGTAAAAAGTGTGGAAGTGCCATAACAGCATGAACATTTGCATTAAGTGGACAGTATGTGCACAATGCATGTGCTTGTTGATCATGCAGTGGATGTCAGCTGGGTATTCAAAAGTCTGACAGCTTGAGGGGAGAAGCTTTTGCAGAACCTGTCAGTCAGTGCGTCTTTAAATATGTTTATTACCCTGTTAAACAGGTCTGAGTGAAAGGATACAGAGTATCATGCACAAGGTGATGGATCCAGACAGCAGGAAGCGAATGATGCTGGCCATCCTCCCCTCATTCTCTATGTTAACTCTCAGCGTGATGTAGGACTGCACCCAGCAGAACAGCACCCCCAGCCCAAATGTCATCAAGGTGCCGAAGTTGTGGATCATCTCCTCAGTGAATATCTAGATTAGATTAGATCAGGGTTTTTCAAAGTCTGAGACCGCGAGCATCCCTTCAGACAAGGGACAAACGGCGCCACATCGTTAGTTTACTTGGTAGGTTTCGCTCGATTCCTGGGTGCCTGTGGGATCATGATTATATCATCTGATCCCATTGACACTCAAGATTTGAGCCAAAATAGCCTAATGTTACTGTTTGACATAACTTCTGACAACACCAAATATTTTAATAAAAGATCTCTGCTAAGACATTTATTAGTGTCTGACTGATGGAAAAAGTCCCTTAAAACTACAGTATCTCTGAACTCTTACACATGAAGGCTGTTCTATGTGATCTCCTCTTGATGACTAATGCAAAAAGTTATGTAATATTGTTTCACTTCCAGTCACTGAGCCTCTCCTAAAACTGTTTCCGCCTAAAAAAGCCCTGGACGAGATGAACTTTATTGTCTCCAAGGAGAAATCTTTCTTGCGGCTTCGCAGACAAGACAATACGTACACAGGCGAAACCACACACATCGCAACAGTTCATACATGTATGAATTCAATGTTAAAAATAAGTAAGGTAATATATAAATCCAAGTTTCAATAATAAATAAATACACTGCAATGCAACCATCCAAGATCAACTGAAGTAACAATACAATATTATAATTAATTAAACCTGCCCCTTCTAAAACCAACCTCAATAAACAAACTCACACTTGTCACATCTCTGTTAGTGAACCTGCAGGTGAGTCCATCTATAAACTGGCTTATAAACTTGTCATGTCATGGATCAGCGGTGCACTTTACCTGGAAGTTTCCTAAAAGAGTCATTCCAAAGCAGCCGATGGAGAAAACCACCAGACTGCCGACGTTAAGCCACGGTTTGTCTATTCTCTGTTTGAGCTGAATGTATCTGAGGACGGCAATGATGAACCCTGTAACACAGCAGAACCCACGGAAAGTTGATAAAACTGAACTTGTGCCTCAAAACGCTGTGTGTTCTTGCTTTAAAGGTGATATTCTATATTTGTTTTATTATCAGGAAGTATTGACAGACACAGTGTTGGTTTTTGTCTTTTCTTGGGATTTCTAAAGAGTAAGAAAAATGTAGAATATTGTCAGTTTTATCCTTTAAATATAAGTGTTTGTAAGATCTTGTGTTATAACTGATCAACACTAATCTTACCCACAAACGCAGCCAAGTTCATGACCTCACTGAAGATGCAGCTGGCCGGAGGAGAGTTGCCTGCAATACTGAAAAAGGCAGACGTTAGTATTTGCTCTGAAATATGAAAGATTATTTACAACAATAACATGTAATAATAAAATGCTTTTACTGTTAAAAAGACAGTGGGTATATGTACCTAATGTATGGAGGATAAAAGGATCCATTACTTCTCCTAAAAATGGAAGAAGATAAGTTTAATCTAAATATATAAAAGTAATCATTTGCTTCACGTAATATTGTTTAATTCTTACCTGTGTTTTGAACCCAGGGGTGTGATCACCTCATGGCGGACAGCTACAAAGTATCTATTAAAATGACAAATAATAAAGATGTATACAATTATAACTTCATGTCTCTGTAGTAAATCTTTGTAGTTTTTGTCCCTTTTTTAGTCGGTTTGCCTCTTTTTGTTTTCGTTTGTGTAGCTTTGTATTTATTTTACATCTCTTCTTTTTGGTGTTAATTGTGTCTCCTTGAAGTAATTTTGTGTCTTTTTATAGTCATTTTGCATCTCTTTGTAGTCTTTTTGTAGTCATTTGTGTGACTTTGCCTTATTGTACTCATTGTGTCGCTTTGTATTTGTTTTGCTTCTTTTTGTTGTTTTGTGTTTGCTTTGCCTCTTTTTGTTGTTTTGTATTTGTATTTATTTTTTAAATTGTTTTGCATCGTTTTGTAGTCATTTAGCGTCTCTCTGTAGTCTTTTGTGTCTCTTTGAAGTCACTTTGTGTCTCTGTAGTCTTTTTGTTGCTCAAAAACTTTGCAGATGAAGAAACCTGTTTGACTCCTGTCCAAACCTTCCTGCCACAGCAGATCCACACTGACACAAAAATTATACTTGAGCACACAATACAAAATATTACAGGAGGCCCTCAAAAAAAGCTTGACATTGGGTTTTACTGTTGAACTGAAATTACTTACACCACCCACAGTCCAGCAGCAGTGAACACAGAGTAGATGGGAGGCAGGAGAGCCCACGGGCTGCAGTTCCACATCTTGTCTCCTCTGACACCACAGAAGAACAAGTTATTTATTCATATATTTAATTAAAAATAGATAAACATGTCAACATCAACATTTCAGGCAGTAATGACAATACAGGAAGTGAGCGGTTTACCACTGCCCAGCTGCACAAAACACCTCACCACGTGTATGTAAACACTGAGGGTAGTAACTCTGTTCACGGGTTATTCTAGTGTGTCTGCAAACATACCTGAGGCAAACACACCTGTCCGTGCTGTGGATCACCTCTCACCGCCCGCAGCTCCGTGGTTCAGCTCAGAGACTGTAAATACTGTAAACCTGAACTTGTCATCTACTTTCTCTGTATAATGGTCTGTAATAAATGTCGCTCGCTCACGTGAATCGTTAACAGCTCTTTCTTTCACCACTAAAGGCGTAATGTCGTCGTGGCATCATGCATCAGTACAGTAAAAGTTAGCGAGATTATTATTTCCTGGCATGAAACACGATTTCCGGGTTGGGCACCTTTCTTTCAAAATAACAGCACGGTTTTTAACTGTTAATAAATAAACACAGGATCCTAATGTGATATACTGGAGTATTTCCATGTTATGCTACTTTACACGATTCATGATTGAACTTAATATATATTAAACTACCCAACAGGATATAAACTCCATCTCAACCAACTGCAGCAGTAAAATGTTAATTACACATGAAAGTAATATTAATGCAAAAATACAATAGAGCTATGTAAAATAGTAAAGTACACATTTTTCAGCATTACAAGTAGTCTGCTTTTACTTTTGATACTTTAAGTAGCGTACATTTTTCTGATACTAGTAGTAGCATTGAGTACTAGCATACTAGTACTAGATACTAGTACTCAATGCAGGACATTTATTACTTGCAATGGAGTATTTTCACAATCTGGTATTGCTATGTTTACTTAACTAAATAATGCAAATGCTTCTTCCACGTGAGTAATAGAATTATTAAAATAAGTAAGTCCTGCATGCGGAATCCTAACTATATAACTTGTACTGGGTATTCAAAAGTATTAGAATCAAAGTATACTTAGTAGCAAAAGTAAAAATACTCATTATGCAGAGTGACCCATTTCAAAATTATATATTATAGTGTTGGATTATAATTAGTGATTCATTAACGTGTATGTCACTTTTATGTTCCAGCTGGTAGAGCTTAGTTTGAATACTTATTTTACAACATTTATACTGCTGGGCGGCTTAACCTATAATAATACAACACAGTGTATTTGTCAATTATATTCTGTATGATTAATTATCTGAAAAGTAAAGCTTTACCATAAATGTTGTGAAGTAAAAAGTACAATATTTCCCCACAATATTTCGTTGTCCCTGAATTGTAGTGGAGTAGAAGTATAAAGTAGCATACAATGGAAGTACTCAAGTACAGTACAAGCACCTGAAAATTGGACTTATAAAGTATTTGAGTACGTTTAGGCTACTCAGTTATATTCCACTACTGGTAAATGTATATAGATCCCTCTCTCTCTATGGTGGTTGGTTTCTGAGTGTGTTTGCAAATTACAATGAAGCTGCCCGGAAGCAACAACGGTTCAACAGCAAACGTCCCGGGGCCCCCAAACTGGTTGATCTGGCCATGATAAACACAGACGGCTCTTGTATACACAGCAGAAATTTTATCTGAAGCAGTGTCTCAAACAGCTACAGGACATATTAGTTTAATTTGATGCTGCTTTTTTCATGTATGCTGTACAAATCCTTCTTTAAATAACAAGGGATATAATGTACTAGCTATAGGGGAGACCGGGTATGGTTGTAACATGGGAAGAGTTATAACAACACCAATTCCACCTATTAGAGATAAGATAGGAGTCATGTGATCATATCAGTATTTACCTACTTCCTCCCCGATCAGACGTGGAGGTGATCAAGTCTGGAAACAGGCACATTCAGAATATATATATAGAGAAAAAACTGATTTTGGGGTAAAAAAGTAAATTTTCTGCCAGTGAGCAAGAAAAAGTCCCGGTACGCCAAAGAGTAAAATATAAAAGTGCTTGTACTGCGTACCGGGGAGTACCGGCCCACTTCAGGGTGTTGGTTTGCTGACTTCCAGAGGTCTAAAATATTTCAAATATTGGATTGTTTTAATTTTGTACAAATGTTCACAGCCCCCTCAGGATGAATTGTAGTCGCATTGGTGACCCCCTGACTTTTCCTCTGGCGCCACCATTTGTCCAAAATTTTTGTTTACATGTAAACCTGAAATACTACCGACAGTCCCTTCAGCCACAGCTATACTTTGAGTTTAGTGCAGATTAGCAGATGATAGCAAGCTAACGCACTGAACTAAGATGGTGAATATCAACAATTTAGACTACATCCTCCCAGTACTGCTGTTGTGGCTGTTTTAGGACGAGTAAATAATTACTAAATAAAAGCTTCAGCGTGTCTCCTACGTGATTTTGTGTCAGTGTGGAGAAGGCTTTGAAATTCTATTTAAATATTTATATAAGGGGAAAATTTATGACAGATATTGTCATTTAATAGTTGCTTCAATCTGTATCCAGTTACAGCTAATTTTCTGCACTGGCTCTTCACATCCCAGAACATCTGCAGCCTGAAAGCCATTTAGCTAGAATCTGAAACATGGCAGGAAAGAGGCGAGAAAGAGAGGATGACATGCAGCAAAAGGCTCAGGATGAAACTGAACCCACTGCTGTGGTAAGGACTTAGTCATAATTATACTCTCAGAGACAAAACTGCAGCTTTAGGCCTCTTCTCTGGCCGCCCACAACTTTTTTATTTCATGAATTTAAAAAGAAACTAAAATCAAAACTACGCAACATCATATTGTAAATAAATACTATTTATTGAAAATATTGCCTGTAGTCAATCTAAAACAAAGACTGGTTGTTGTTTTTTATTAACAACATAAACTGACGGTGACCACTCAGACTACAGCCCTCATCGTAGCTGGAATAAAAAAAAAAAAATCAGAACAAGTCTCCTTCCAGTTTCCTCAGAGGTCTGATTAATTAGCAGACAATTACCTCGAATTCCATTAAAGACGACTGCTAGCGTGTGTTTAAGCATGCAAACTTTAAATTTCAATAAAAGCACAGTATCTTTTTTTAAAAGTCCATTGCACTCTGCTGAGCTTCATGATTACATTGAACAAAAAACAACTAATAAAATGAAATAAAACAACATTAAACGTCTGCATTGCTTTGCATTGAAATTTCCCACACTGACAACATCTTGGTCCAATGCGTTGTATGTAGTGACACCAGTGGTGAAAGTAAGCCAGTAAAAGCAGGGGTTTGAAACTGGCACTCCAAGCATCAATTTTAACATTGGACTAATGGTTTTAATGGCCAGTCTGATGCCCTGTTTTCAAATTAATCCATATTCTGTCTCTTGCTGCCTCACTTCTCTATCATCTCTCTATACTGTAGCCTCATTTGCAGGTCTACTGCAAAGTGCATGCAGGTTATGATGCGTTTATACGTAAATAAAAATATAAGCATGATTTTGCACTTTAAAGTGAAAATGCTATGTATTTATGGATTATAAAAGTATCAGAGAGTTGTTGTAGTGCACAAACATTGACCAACTATAAAGATGAACAAGCTAATATTTCTTAAATGATTGCTGCTCGCATGAGCGCACAGTTTTGAGTCAAAGCATGCTGCAGTGCTGTATCAGCAGTCTGCTATTAATACTGAA
>JAPMOB010246564.1:0-13646 GCA_029875015.1 Lepomis gibbosus | reverse complement strand
CCCCCCGACACACACTCAAAAAACAGCGCACACACCTTTTCTGCTCTTGCATCTCAGAGAATGTCAACCCTGCTTTGATGTCCCTCCTCCTCCCTGCTGTCTCTTTTTTTCTGTCTCTCTGTTTCCTGGGAGCTGATTTATGTTTGGTTTAGGAGTCAACATGTCCGCCTCGATCTGGCTTCCTTTTTAGTCTTTCTGCATCCTTCAATCCTCTCTTCCCTCTTTCTTCAGTATGGGAGAGGGAAAAGAACATTTTGAACGTCATTAGTTTTTATGGTTTGATTAAACCCCTAGAGGCAAAGAGAGAGAGAGAGAGACAGAGAGGGAGATTGAGAGGTAGAGAGGTGGAGCACAGAAGGGCCAGTCTGAACAAGGAGGCATTGTGTAGCCCCCCAACTGTGTCGGACTGACAGTCTGCATTACAGCACGCTACAGCAGCCTGCTCCCCAAAGCACTGCTAATCTGTTGCTTACTGGCCCCTCTGGCTAGCTCAGGTAAGGGGGAAGGGAACCGGAGAGAGGGGGAGAGAGATTTTCCCTTGTTTTAGCCATGTTAAAGCCAAAGTCATTTTAACCAGATTGCATTTGTTTCATTTGCAGCATGGTAAAAACGGTCTTGTAAGAGCTGGATGATGAGACATAATGAATATGACATAAAAAGAGGAATAAGATTTTTCTGGATAAATCTTGCTTGGCATGTTGGCTCACTTTTAATAGTCTGTCCTGTCTAATTACAGTATAACAAAAGATCCTGGGTTATTGGTTAATTGTTTGTTAGAACTTCTAGTTAGACGCTATTAGTTGTGTCAGTTCACAAACAATTTGAGTGCCTTCAGGTTGGTGAGAGATTCATTCTTCTGCCCTCCTTTGCATGTAGGTGCTCAGCTACGCAGTGAGCTAGACGCACCTCCAATAAAGGCTAAATACAGAAGTTGGCCTTTGAGTTATTCAACTGAAAGCTAGTCTGAAACAAGGACAATAAACTCAGTGACAGTGATTACACATTAGAAATCAGAAAAATGAGGACCAAAGGTACTGAGGCAAATTGCTATTTTGACCTGTTGATGGCTCAAAAGTCAAGGGAATCACCAAAGGTATCACTCATTCATCCTCAGGGGTGCATGAATGTCTACACCACATGTCATGGCAATCCATCCAGTGGTTGTTAAGATATTTCCTCCCAAAACCACAAGTGTGAATCTTGTGGTGATGCAGTTAATCACCAAAGTCATTAGAATATATCCTCTGGGCACTGTCAAAATCTTGTGGCAATTCATTTTGTAGATTGTTTACTGGATGAGTGAAAACTCAACAGGCTAGTCCATTTCATAGTATTTTAAACTTTATGGTTTGGGGTTTGGTGGCCACACTAGAGAAACAATGACCTATCACACACCAGACCCTTTGAGGGGGCAATTTACCATCATTTTTGGAATTTTAGAACAAAAAAGACACTAACCAATAGATGAATATGCAATGAGAACAATCTTTCGTTATAGTAGTAGTACAGAAAAGGGTTTATGTGTAGCTGCTGCCATTGTACAAATCGAGGCTTGACATTCAGCAGGCAAAAACCTTTACCCAAGGAAACCCCAGTTACTTGGTAGCTGCAAAAACAAACTCTCTGGGAAAACTCTGAATGAATAGAGCAAGGTAAGCTTTCACATTTAGTCTGGTCATTCCTGCAGATTTGTCTGCGTTTGTTGTAAATGGAAGGAGATCTGCTTGCTAAGTCCCATTGGACATGCTGAAGACATCTTTTCACTCCCTCAGCTCCTCAGGAGTTGTTCTATTGCTTGTTTTCACAGAACAGCCCCCCTGATAAGCGTGTTAATTCCCCAAAAAGCTTGGCTTTTCAGTGCCCACCCACTCCTGCCTTTTTTAAAGGAAATACCTCTCTTTTTTTTTTTCTCACAGCGCATGCTTGAACCTTGATAGAGGTATGCTGTCTTGCTGTTATTCCATTGAAACTATTTACTGTTTTTTACAAGGGGGTTTTGTGGGCATTTGAAAAAAACAGAGAAGGGCAGGAAGTTCCCGCATCCCACAGAGAAAGAAAAAAACATGGTTTCGCAAAGTCAAATTAAAACTGATAGCCGTAATATAAACCTATATTTTAATTAAATTATCCAAGAGACTCCACTGTATTTATGGAACATAGAGGATACCATTAAAATAAAACGTATGTTAATTCAAAGTGGGGAAAGTGAACAGCACAACAGCAGAGAAAACGAGTGAAAGGAGATCATTCCTTTGTGACCTTTCTGTCACAAGCTCCCTTCTCTTAGCCTTAGGCTTCATCTGCCCCACCCAACAATCACTTAAATCCAGTGGTGACGGTAGAAAGATACATCTGTCGTTCACTTTGTGACAATAAAGCTCACACACTGATGCATCTGTCTGGTGTCTGCTGGGCTGTGGTTAGTGATGGGGAAGTCCGGCTGCCACCCAACTCTCCCAGGCCGTAAAAGTGACCATTAAAATGACAGATATCTCTCACTCTGGTGTCTTCTCTTCTGTCACACACTTTCTCTGTGTGTGTCTGGACATGGAACCAAACCTGTGGGATGGTGTTCCCTGAACCTCTTTGTCCCCTCAACTCTCTCACCCTTCACCCTCACATCCCATCCCACAAATGATAAAAAAAAACACATGCTCAGAGACTCAGAGTAAAAGCGT
This sequence comes from Lepomis gibbosus, assembly GCA_029875015.1. Classification (NCBI taxonomy): domain Eukaryota; kingdom Metazoa; phylum Chordata; class Actinopteri; order Centrarchiformes; family Centrarchidae; genus Lepomis; species Lepomis gibbosus. Next base: position 10,968 of record JAPMOB010246564.1, on the reverse strand, counting down.
CCTCTCGTCTATTGCCCTTTGACCTGCGGGGGTCGTAAGGAGAGGCACGTGCTAACAGNGGGCTAGGGTGGGACCAGTGTTTGGTTTTTTGGGGACTCCCTAGGGCAGACTCAGTGGCCAGTGTCCAACCGTGAGGCCAACTCTGAGGGTGGCAGATGTTTTATAGCCAGTCACCCCCTCAGGATGAGCTCAGACAACAGACCCACAGGTGGACCTTCTCCCATTGTGTGCAGGAGTTATCTAGCACAGATAACCTGAACTATTAACCTCTGACTGCCAGAATTGGAGGTAAACTTCTCTTGTGGTTTCATTTCCACCGTGTGGATCTGTTTCCTTTTGTGTGTGTGCGTGTGTGTGTGAGAACAGGCAAGAGGAGCATGTTGTGTTCATGTTCTCCTCCAGAGCATGAATTCCTCACCCCGCCTGATATGTGTCTGACTTGTGTGTCAGAGGCATGTGACATCCCTCCAGTTCTCTCTATTTAACCTCCTCTCTCTTTGCCTGGCAGATAAATGTCCTTGTTGCTGGAAACAATAAAAGCAAAAATCATACTGTCATTTCATCTAATACTACATTCACATTCAAACTCAATGTTTGATGTGCATGTTTATTATGCTGGGGCGAGACTTTGCCACAATCAATTACATCAATATTTTTAATATATTTCTATTTTGATTGTGTAGTTATCCAACGCTTGTTATTTAAACATACTCTTTATTTCAGGTTTAGCCTCCCGTCACAGACCTGCAATTAAAGTTTGCATTTTTTATTACATATTTATTAACCATAATCTTTCCCTGAAACTTATTTTGCTGACCGTATTTGCCATAACCACAATTATTACCAAACCATAATCATTGCTTACGCATATATATCACAGAAATCAAGAGTTTACCAATTGTTTAATGAAATCCGGGGTTTTGTAGAATCATCAGGTTTTGATGTTCTTTTCTTGCGATACGATCGGTTTTGTGTCCACATGTAGTTGCAAGGACGGTCATACAGCCAGGTCAGATAATGCACATTAACCTATTGAAACTAACCTGGGTTTATATGCATCAGTCTCAAAGGGGTATCACTTTTTTTACCTGTATCTAATTCTGGGGCAACTGAAATATACAGGTGGGTGGCAAATTACTGTATAACAAATGTTCCGTACAGGAAACAAACTGAATGGTTGGGCAAAAATCTGTGTTTGACATGTTCACCACCATGATCAAAACACCAAAAGTGGGAATATCTTTTGGAAGAATGATTTTCATCACTCTGGTAAAGGAGCACTGAAACTGTTCTGGGTATTCAAGGTGGCCCAGCACTTTATTTGGGGTTTTCCATTAACTTCCCACCCATTTATGTATTAGTTATACTGATATGAGTAAATCTTCCAACAAGAAAGCTTGTTACCTCTTTAAGTCTTTTTAGTCTAAAGATTTTCTTTGCTGTTTGTGTACTGAAAACTAGCCTCAGACACTGCTGCTATTGGATTCATACGACATGGTGTGCGCAAATAAATAAGCTGTGTTTAGGAAAGCTGGGTGCAGGGAAGGCTGTCAGAGTTTGTTGTTTATGTCCACCAGGTTGAAGTTTGTGTGTCTTAGCATGCCACTGTGGGGATATGCATATGTGTTTGTGTGCCTGTGTGTGTGTTTGTGTGTGTAGGTGTTAGAAAGATAAGCCATCTCGGGGAGGAGGAACGGACTGGGCAAGCAGGGTGTTTGTGTTTTTGTCTCCGGTTTTAATGATTTCAGCTGCTCAGGCTCCAGTCTCTCTCTGTTAGGGGAGGAAGAGGGATATGTTGGCAGCTCTGCCATACAAATTAAGGAGACCCTTGCCTGAGGATATTGATACACACCATGAGGCAAGCCCATGTGGTGATTTAAAAAAAAAAAATTTGGATAAACACGTTAGCACGCAAGCATATTTTGCGTCTGGAATCCAAACTACAGAATTTTAGTGCATCGGTGAACCAAAACTAAACATGAATTTGTTTTGTTATTCATATATGGCTGCCCTGTTGACAGATGGACCTTAATGTTGCACGCACCCGGATGGCCCATGTGTATGAACATGGTTTTGCCACTGTGAATCTCCACAGCTTGTTACATCAAAAATGACAAGTCAGTTGCACCTCTGTTGGCTGGATGTCATGAAAATAAGTCTCACTATGAGTATGAGCCCTCATTTTATCTCCCGTTCTCAATTTACTCTTACTCCATCATGTTGTTTTTCTTTTCCCTTTTATTCCCCCTACACTCTTCCCAATAGCCTCGTTTTGATCAGGTGAAGTCTGACAGCAAAGTGTGAAACACATGCAGGGTTTATATCCAGGGGAGGAGTAGGAGGATACTCTGGAACAGGATTTGAAGATGTGTTGTTTAGGTCCTCAGTGGGGTTAAATCCAGTGGACCAACCCATTCACCCATTCAGTAACTGTGCGCGATGTGTCTGTGTATGATGACATGTTCAGTAGGTATTCTACAAAGTCTGCACCTCTCTCAGCTCAGCGGCCTTCAAATAGATAACACAATCGGAGACATTCAATTTTTCTATTTTAGACCTGTCCAGTCCAACCCAGGTACAAAAGCACAGACAAAAACAAAAATAGAAACAAAATATGTGAAATAAACTGTTTCAACAGAAAGTTTTGCATTCATGTAGGACATTCTCTGATATGCATTAACAGAATGGTAGCTCCTCAAATTTTTAGATCAGGACAGTCCATCAAATATCGCAAGCTCTGTACCAAAGTGGCAAGCTTGTGCATGTTTGTTTAAATGAATGCACAAAATCTTAGATGGTTTCACTGCAGCACTTAAAAGAACTTTAGAATGTGCTTCCAGTTGCTGTACTCATGAAGTAGTTTAAACGGGAATCCTGCTCTGATTTATGTGAAATTGAACTGCTAAGCATTTAGCAAAAATACCTCTGTGCTCTTTTTCTGCCCCATATTGAGGTTAGCAAGAAAGTAGGCTAATCCAAACATGACTATAGTAGCAAGACTAATGTATTGTAAGCAGAGGAATGTGATGTATTTTAGGAATGCATTTTTTTTAGATCACAATTCGGAGTGGCTTAGCAGCGAGGACTGTACTTGGCATTTTTACAGCAGGAGTTGCTCGCAGCTTTCCTTTGACATCTTGTCCATAGTGCAGCAGTATGTCCTTTGTGGCGTCCACGTGAACCTTTGCTCCTTTTCCTTCCCATGTTTGAGGTCTAATTTCATGTCAGCCCACCTCATCTACCTGTCTCATGTATCATATATTCGGCTAAATTTCAGGTCTGAATAGGTGAGTTTTGATGGCATATGATTTAGAGCCAGTGGTTGTTTTATCTAAAAGTCATGCCATGCCCCAGGCGCTTGTGCCGCCTCTGTGGTCTGTGGATAAAAGTAATTACTACAGGGCCTAAAGCCACCAGCTCTGGCATTTGGACCTCTCCTGCCACATCCTGTAAGTGGTGGCTTCGCTTTTAAAAAGCTCTCTTTTCTTTTCTCCGTACAGCTCTTTTTCTCATGACTGGTATTTTGTCTTTTCCTTCTCTCATCCAATTAATGTCACCACAAACATCTTTTCAGAATTTTAATCAGCACTTGATTATTTAGCAGGTGTCTGTTTTGAATTCAGTGTGTCTTTATCTACCACTTTCCTTCTCCGCCACTCATCTTCTCCTCTACTTTTCACATCCTCTTGTTCCCCTCTTTATCCTGCCAGCCGCCTCTAGAGTGTTGCCAGAGCGCTGCCTGCGTCTTTGAGGGAAACCTCCGCTCTTCCCAGTAATCACCACTTAAAGGGAATTCCTTCTCCAGCAGCAGGCCTGCAGCTCTGCATCTTTGAAGATTTGATGGTTTGATAGCTATAATTTGCTTAAAATAACACCAATAAAGTCATGAAACTGTAAATGCCTAAATACCTAATGTACCCAGATGAAACACGATACAGCCTTTGATTTTGCAGCTTTCAAGCTCTTCTTGGCTACTTAGTTTCTATGGAATGTGTTTTGAGGTGTTACAGATATATCCTTATTATACATACATGATCTATTTAAAGAGGTTGCAGTTACAACTGTTATTCATACAGCCTGCTGATTATCTCTAAAACACAGTGTAAACAGGCACTTTTGTGGCATTAAGCTAAGCTATAATCTAATAATATTCAGCCATATTATACATTCTTGCCTAATGCAAGAGGCTTTAAAAACAGTATTTCACAAGCATCATAAAAGTGTGTGAAATTATTAAGCTGCTGAATAATAAGCAGCATTAAGCCAACACTATTATAACGCTCCAGTAATACTTAATGCTGCACTACATTGTTCATTCTACAGGCTCGGCCAATAGGAGGAGGCGGTATTTTTCAAAAGCAGGGGAAAGCCCTCAGCAGTCCTCATCCTCCCACCTGCCCTTCGTTCATGTTAGATATACCTGTCGTACTCATTCTTAGCTGACACTGAACACCTCAGCTTAGTGGACCATGAGGAGAATTAGTTAGAGCTTCCTTCCAGTCTGACCTGAAAGGAGAGACAGGTAATATTGCAGTGGAGGCTCCAGCTTCGGGAGAGCCTTTTATAAAAAATGAATAAATTAATAAATCAACGTTTGCTGTACACTTGTATTAGTATGTGACCTGCACCAAGTTGTGACTAATCAGTGAATCCCTGGGAGGAAAGCCCTCTCTAACAGGCCCCTTTCTGTGTCATGTTGACACAACACAGCGGACCATCACTAATCTCCATCATACCTGACCCTCTCCATCACTGGGTCAGGCTTTAGGGTCATCACATGACCACAAATGAGGAGCTAACAATCATAAAGCGCCTCTGATTTTTAGCTTTACAATTGGCGGAAGGTTTGTGATTGCTGCTGAAACGCAGACATTCTGGCCTACTGACAGGTTAAGTTGCATCATATGACAGGATCACATCCGTGTTGGATGATGGATACAAAAGGCAGGTGTAGCCATCTGCTTCTATGTTTATATCAAATCCCTATGCTGTTTGTGCAGGGATTAAATGGACCTTGCACACCTTTCAATCCAGTTCACAACAAGAGCGACCTGTTTGTACACGAACAGCATCGTGACCGCAACCTCCTGTCTTTTAATGACCGAATAAACAAACTAGCAGACATAATACTGTGGTGCTTTTGTTAAGGGAAAGGGCACAGAGCTAGTTAAGGAAGGAGTCTGGCCCCACATGAAACAGGGAGGAGAAGGAGAGACGCCTGGGTGTTCCTCCAGCATTGTTCAGCATTCTGCCTCTGAGGGACACCTGTCATTGGCTGGGCGGTTTACACAGGTGCCTTAACCCCGCCTGATTTGTTGGCCTTAAAAGGAGGCTTCAGTCAACAGGTAGCATGAAGGGAACAATAGCGACGATCCTGAAGAGGAGACGGCAAGAGAGGGAGAGAGAGTGGGAGAAGGGCGGGATAGCGAAAAAAGAGAAATGAATTCTTTGGAAAGCACCTGAGGGTTTGTGTGAGATAATCTGTTTGCCTTTACAGTCCCACTTTGTAGGGTGGAGGAAGGTGTATCGGAGTGCTTGCGGTGCTCAAACTGTTGCTCAATGAAATAGATAATAGGTCTCAAGAAACTCCTCCTCCAAGTGGCCCGTGCGAATTCAATCATCCATCTTCGGTCCTCTCTGTTTCACCCTCTTTATAACCTCACCCGTTCCCATGGTTACACCGCTGTACCGGAGGCTCAGTTAACTGGAGGGCTGGACAAACTCGTGGTCTCTCATGGCACTGGAGCTTCGCCAACAACCAGCCCTAATAATGTGATTCTGTTACAGCAAAGCCACACACCCTGGCTTTAAGAGCCAAGCTGCGAGGCTTGTTCCTACCACGTTGTTTGTATTGACGTTTTGTGTGTGTGTGTGTGTGTGTGTGTGTGGTCTCACTGCCAGGGAAATGCCAAGTTCTCTCTCACTCTGTGTGGAATGTGGCAGGCAAAGCAGACCTGTGAGCAGGAGAAACTAGTTAAGAACCAACATTTCATTTATAAGTGCAATTTCAAGAACAAGATAGCCTTAAGATCAAAATGTTCTCCTTTCATGTTAAATTTGGTCTTACACATATTATATCGTATAAAGAGACACCTGCATGTTCATATATCACAGCTTATGTTAGGGGTCCGATTTTTCAGATTTATTTAAATGCAGCTTGGCAACTAGCAAACACCTTGTGTAGATCAAAATAATAAATACATGTGATAAAAATAGGTATTTTTGCTAGTGATAGTACTAAAACATTTATGTAAATCTGAGCTGTGATGTAAAGTAGAGCTGAATGATATGGCCAAAAATGTTATCAAGATAAAAACATTTCAAAAATCCTTCGATATCGATAATTATCACGATATATGTCAAATAATTATTTCTTTCAAGTTTAAAGGCTGATTTTTCCTCCTGAGTGAAAACTAAAAAAGGAGATGGTTAATTATGTGGTGAAATGTGGATCACTTCACAAATCTGAGGTAAAACATTCAAAACTATTGTGAAATCTTTTTCAACAAATATGATTACTAAATTTTTTTCAGTCCCTTTTCCTCAACAATACAAATATTTTAATAGAAAAAGTAAGTTAAAATAGAATATCCATGTACACTTGTTGTACATTTTCGAATCCCAGCCCCAACCTGTTACTGTGAGCAATGATGGTTTATTAACCACGCCCATTTATAGTGAGGCTGACCTTTCAAAGCTTGAGCATGTCTTTTATTCCTTTCACCTTTTAACTGTGGCCATGGTGATAAGGGGGACAATGTGTGTGTTTTGTGTGTATGTGCATGTGTGCCTACTGTGTGAGTGAGGGGACACTGTTTATTTCCTCTTCCCTACCAAACACTAACCAAAAAAAGGTAATTGAATCACAGTGTGTCCACTTAGTACGTGTGTGAACGTGTGTGTGTGAGCGTGTGTGTGTGTGTTGACTTGTCTGTAAATGTGTTTGCAGAGTGTTTAGAAGGAAGCATGAGCTCGCTTTGGAAGGTGTTTTCAGTTGTTAAACAAGTTTTAAAAACTTAAATGGGTTCAGTGAGTTTAATTTAGATATTGACCTGGATAAATTTGGGAAGATAAATTACATTTTAAAATATTTTTGAATAACAATGTCTTACTTTGATAATTAACAAAATCTTTGCCATTTTTTCCCCAGATATCTTGCCTGTCTTGGTTTTTAAGTTCAGAAATGGGAGAAGCTAAAGCGGAGTGTTTGTTTCTAGTCTGCTGCAGCCAGCACATAAACAGTCCAGATAAGTCGAGAAAGACATTATATGACAGTGGCCAGCGGACCAACTCTCTCTTTTATCTGTGCTTTTCTTTTCACGTGCAGGCTGGAATGTTAATGGTGGCTTTGTGATGGGTTCACTTGTCCTGTGTGACTGACAGGCTGACTGGCAGTTCCCAAATACTCTTAATGGGAAAGTAGAGTTTGCCTAGAGACCTCAATGAAAGAATAACAGTTCACACGGTGTTTGTTCCATTAAATGGTTTATGTAACATTTCTATTTATGCTCTTGACACCAGCTGGTTGTTGCTTGCTGGTTGATCCAAGTAAACATGGTTAGGCTACTAGCAGGCAAAAAACATGCTAATAGAAATTGAGCCTGAAGAGTGGCAACTCTTTAAGAACTTTAAGAAAGAGAGGTCCAGCATGATGTCTGTGTAGGTGTATCTGAAACTTCTGGTAAACCGTTCCTCACACTGCCAGAACCACATGGATTTTAAATTGTTCTTTGCTATATGAATAAACAAGCTAACCAACACACAGCTTGGTAGCATTTTTGGAGCTAGCAATGCCTTGAAATGCTCTCAGAAAATTCCAGTAAGTAGGTACTGTGTGTGTGTGTGCTGTATTCTTGTATAAAAATGTAATAATGTCAGGCTTTAAAAATCATCCTTGGCAGGTATTTTTTCATATCAAACACAAGAGTATGTGCTAAAGCCATGACCAGAGGGCTGACGCTAACAGCTAAATAAGCTAAAGCTTTACCCTGTCTGTTCTGTTGCGGCATTCTATGCCTGCCCTGGAGGCATCTTTTAGATGTAAGCAGTGATCTGTCAGGGCTTGCTAATATGCAGCACTACCAAATGTCAATGGAAACACTCTGTTATTGAACAAAAAGGATGATTTAGCTGGGGCATCGGACCAATGCTGTTTTCAGTGTAGTGAAATTAAATTATACAGCCTTAGGATCCTTGTACTGCACATGTAATGCAAATTATGCTATAGAGCTGCAATATGCAATCTTTTTTGTCATTCAGTGATGGTCAAAGGTAACAACTGCTTTGGCATTTCCTGTCTCATAGGTTACCTGTCCAAAGTGTTGAGGAATTACAGCGAGCAGGCCTGTGACGGAGACTTCTTGTCTGTTCGCTGCCCGCCCCGCACCACCATCACCGTCCAATCAGCTTTCTACGGAAGAAGAGGCGCCTCTGACCCCCAACAGTGCCCTCAGACTTACCAGGCCCTCCTAAGTTTCTATAACGCTCAAGAGGATGATCGATATTGTTCTGTGTCCACTGCACTGCAGGTTAGTAAGCTCACACATTCCTGATGTTTGGTTTGGTGTCTGAAAATGATAATCTTGTTATCATTATGGCTGTTTTCTTCTTCTGCAAAATTGAGTTTTTCAGAGTCTCTGTACACGACTTTTAAATTCATCGCCAGTGTGTCCCTTGTGTCCCAGACCTGAATGTCATCCCTTTTTCCCCCCTCCCTCTGTTAGTGCACTCTTGACACACATACACACACTGCAGATCCTGAGAGAAAGTGTCCTGTTAAATGGTCAAATTCGTCAAGGGTTATATTTTGGAGGACCACTGATTATGTAATCCTTTGTGAGGATGTTTTCCGGCAAATTACACTCTCTAAAGAGGAAGCAGGCTTGCGTGTTCCCTTGACACAAAGCGATTTCATGGGGTCTTTGCCTTAGCATCCTCTCCTAAATTGGGATGCTGCTGGTCTAGAACCCCCGCTTTGCAGCACCAATACAAACACACACAAACACATCCTCTTTAGCATTCATTCTGTGTTTGGTTTATTCTTAGTCCCCCTGCCTTCTTGCGATGAACACCCTCCGTTTCCATAATAGACAGGACAGCCATGAATGCACAGACACAGAGAGCGCATTGTGCTGAAGTGAGAGAATGACTGACTGCTGCGCCACCCACATTAGTACAACCCTGAAGAATCCCATTGTACCACCTGTTCATGACCCTTGGTTTGCTGGTATTGCAGTATGAATGTCTCCATATAGATCTCAGGTGTCCCAAGAAGGGCATCTATGAAATGTCCATAAATACATTTTTATATAAATAACATAGAAGTTACCATTACCCCAAGCACAAGGTCTTTGTGTGTGTCTGCAACCAAAAGTTCAGAAACTAAAGGTTTTTGATTAACAATTAAATAAATCTCAGAGTCACTCAGTCACTCAGAGTGAGGACCTGCATGTGTATTTGTTGTGTTTTCGGGGTAAATACACAGATATCCCTTAAGTTCCCCTCTGCTCTGTAACAATTGCCTGTCCTTTTATGTTATATTTGGAGGAAGGCTTTGAACAGAATCTACTCAGCCTTTCCTCCAGCCAGTGGGATCTCAGTATGGGAGAATGTAGTGTGTTGGAATGTGCTCACCTGGGTTACAGCCGGCTAAAGAAGATGAAACTAGAGAAGCCAATGGATGCCAGGAAATGAGTGGAGTAGAGCTTTCCAAAGATTTTTTTCTCCCTTTCCCTTACATGCTCCTGTCCTCCATAAAGTATTCCCATGGCAATAAGCAGCCTGTTTGAAGTTGTTTTAGGTTTGCCTTCTGCCTGTCTCACTGTAGTTGGCTTATTGTCCTCCCTCTAAACCTCTCTTTGGTCTTTTCCCACTTTCTGTCACTCTTTCCTTCTTTAGAAAATGCTGGACGAGTGCCAGGACAGAAGGAGCTGTCAAGTCCTTGTCAACAGCCGCATGTTTGGGACAGACCAGTGCCCTGGCAGCAGTAAATACCTCATTGTCTGGTACAAATGCACACCTAGTAAGTCCCTCATCGCCTCAAATCCTGACAGTGACACACATTATTGTCCATCTCTGTGCTGGGACTCTTTCTTTCTCTTTTTTCGCATACCTCCACATTCAGTCTAAAATACACGAGGGGTGGGATGACTTCATTTGTACCTGAGACATACTGAGTTACGACATTAACAGTCAAAGGAAGTCCATGTCCACATTCTGGTTTAACTGTGTACAGCTGAAGTTTTAGAAGCTTTACTTGATTAATCCTAAGTCTGCAATGTTGAAATTTATAAAGTATCAGATTATTAGAGCTGGGAGAAGTGTTTCTTTGTAATGTACATCCTCCTTTCAACCAGTGGCCATCACAGGAAGGGTTGACTTACACTCTAATGATCCATTTCCATATAATGTAATGTATACTGTAGAAGCAGGCATATTTTAATCTGAAAAATATTTTTTAAGGAGACAAACAACAGAGTATTTATATATTTTACATTGTGCATCTTTAAGTGAAAAATCTAAAACATCAGGTGGTGATGTATCCCCAGTATAAAGCAGCAGTGCACGAGCACAGAAATGGAACAGAGCAGCATGACAAAGCTGTGATAAAAGTCATGTTTGATTAGTCTGCTTCTAATGCTGACTCTAAATGCATTTTATACCAAAATACGTATTTGTCCTTTGTATATTTTTCCTCATTTCAGTGTATTACACTTAGATATATTAAGGTAACTGAAGAATTAAGTTGCCGTTATTCTATACTTTGCCAACAAATTCTATGAAAAGACCAAAAACAGTAGTGTGTTAGTTAGTCTTGCAGTATTTTTCAACTTTAGTACTCTGTAGTACTCTTTAGTACTAGTGTCTGTGGCCATAAACCTATTGGTTCCTACTAGGGATGTCCCGATCAGGTTTTTTTGCCCTCGAGTCCGAGTCATTTGATTTTGAGTATCTACCGATACCGAGTCC
>JAPMOB010246562.1:0-23800 GCA_029875015.1 Lepomis gibbosus | reverse complement strand
CACACACACACACACACACACACACACACACACACACACACACAGTTTCTTGAAGGATACAAATCCCTGATGAAAAATAAAGATCAACACAGCTGCCACACGCTATTATGATACAAAATGTAGTTTGGGCTTATCTCGGTCATAACAAATGACATAGACACAAACATTTAACAACTTTAAATATTCAAAACATATGCTGTTAAATCACCTGATATGAGAGCTCTAAGAAGGAATAATCCTCTGTGATCCCATGATCCTGTGTGGTGTGCCTTAAGTTGAACTTGTTTTCTTAATCATTGCGCGTTAAATTGTATTATTTTATGCCATCAGGTTTGGTACACCGTGGAAAATGTTCCTCCTGTCTACGAGAGCGAAAAGTTGTCTCTGCTGATGTTTGCACCTTGCTAAGGCGTATTTCAGCATCACATGATCAAGTGAGTGTACTTGGCTTTATAAATAAATCACAGCAGTGGTGGAAAGTAACTCAAGTACTGTATCTAAGTAGAAAACAATTTTGTGGCACATTTCTCAAGTGCCACACTATGAAGGTCTTCCAGAAGAGACAGTCTGAAAATGCGTGGCGGCATGCCCGTATTAACACCAAATCTCGTCTCCCTCCTCTCTATGATGGCTGTCGTTTCACTCTGCAGTGTGGCCATTTGGAACAACTATAAACACATTTCTGGCGTAGTTGGATAACACGTCTTACAAACTAACATTGAGAAACCACAAACTAGGAAAGCATATATGATCAACACATAGAATATGATACATGTTATAGAATAAACTACCTAACTGCATAGACTGTAAGGTATAAAGTATAAGTTAAAATATAAGTAAAGCATTTTAAAGAATCAATGCCGAACAAGAGGTATCATCTTTTTAATTCCAATGCTTTCTTCTTACATTATACCCACGATGCAACTCAACTCCTGACATTTAGATCAGCGTTTCAGGTGTGTTATGTTAGTAATGGCTAATGCAGCATCAGACTTTCTAACTCCTTTCTAACTCCACACCCACACAGCTCTCTGTGGAGCCACTACTCAAACCTATACTCCCCGAGACCTGCAAACAGGTCATGCGCAAATTCGGTAGAGTTGCATGAATTAAAAATACTACTCCACTAATTTAAAATCTAAAATAATATAACTGAAAGTGGTTGTTCTGCACAATGAACACTTACTTTTCTGATAATACTTTTACTTAAACCTGCATTAGCAGATTTTTTTTGCCCACTTGTGGGCAACACTGACGATGCAAACCTTGACATGGCTAATGTTTCAGCAAGCTATTACACATCCAGCAGATACGAGGGAAATTTAGCATTCATTTTCATCGTGTTTATGGCCACCTGGAAAATCTAAGTTCAATATTCACTTTCCTTTTAGTTCTGTTTTAGTCTTCAACATCTCCTTAGAAAAAATGTTTTCTTTTTTGTTTATATACATATTTTGACTATAGCAGCTTTAAGTAAAATTAAGAAACGCAGACCTTTTGCTTAACGTAACCTGTACTTTTACACTGTGGTGTTTACTCAAGTAAAGGATTGAAGTACTACTCATTCCACCACTGAATTTTGGTTCCTGTAAGTGTAATTACTTTTTTGTTTTTTTAGTATTTAAAACTAATTTTGGTTATTAAGTGTTTACAAAATATGAAAACCAAAGCATACTGCTGCCTTAGTCATATTATCATGATGTCTGGACAAGATGCCACTATATGTAATTGTTGTTCATATCTGAGTCTTACATTATTTCTTCCCCTGCAATCACATTTGTTCAAGGATTTTCTGTAGGGTAGAGCTAGCGCCTCATTCATTTGAAAGAAATAACAAGCTACATTGTACCTGTTTGGGTAAAAAATGGCGCATAGTAACATAAGTTTGTTTGACTGCTTTTGTCATCATCGCCTTCAGGACACACAAGCATCATAAATACTCCATATATCCTTTCACACAATTCTGGCTTTGGGTGTGCGCTGTTTGTCACTCTTTGGAATTGATAAAAAAAGATTGGTCTCTGGAGAATGTGTTGTTACTGTCATAAAGGGAAGGCCATGTCCACATTATTATTTTTCTCATTGCGGCCAGCAGTGTGTGTCTTCTCAGAGCACTTTAATCTGCTCTCCAGCCGGACACGTGGGACTTGGCCTTGCTCCCTTGTCACCCCCAGCAGGCTCGAGGTGGTAAATATCAGATGGGGCCTCTGCTGCTGCATGGGAACGATACAATCGGCATTCAGAACAATACCCAAGATAATAAGAGTTTTTCAACTCGTGGTTACAGCTAGAAAGTGTGTTGAAAGACTGTTCTGACACACAGACATGGCAGATAAAATAAAATCCTCCCTGACATTTATATCCCCAATAGAAACCAGAATGTAAATCTTCCATCTTTAATTTTGTGAATTTGTGAATTTCTGTTTCACATGCATGTTTGGGAGGTAAAGTTAGTTTTCATTGGAGTCTTCTGAACTCTCCACTACAGGAATACATTTTCCTTTTCTATTTTTTTTATTTTCTCACTTAAAATTCCACTGTAGGAAACTCCTTGGGCTCTAAAATGGACATGTTTTGATGTCACTCAAATGCTCATTTGACCAACCTTCAGTTGAAATTGCCTTAGTGGACATGTTTCTGAGGCTATCTTTCTTAGTAAGTTTTTTTTTTTGCTACCTATTACTGGAAATAGCAAAAATCAGTTTACTTTTTCATGTTCCATTTACGTTCTGAAAATTTAAATGAACTTTTTGAATAGCTTTCAAGTGAAATACACATGTTATATAACTGCATTGCGGAGCTGAAACAATCAGTGATTTGATTAATTGTTTGATTCGTTGTTTGACAGAAATCATTTGTCAAACATTTGAATAATCAATTGGCCTAATTGTTTAAGTCATTTCTTAATTAAGGAACAAGTCTAAATATTTGCACAGTCAAATTTCTTCAACAGGAGAATTTGCTGCCTTTTTATGTCTTTGTAAATTGTAAATCTTTGGGTTTTGGAAAGTTGCTTGTACATAACAAGTAAAAATGTCACTCTAGGCACTGGGAAGGTGTCACTATTTTTTTTTTTTGACATTTTATGGACAACTGTATTAATCAGTCTATTTAGAATCACCCTGATCTGAAAAGTATGCAAAAATGTGTGAAAATTGAGAGCAAACTTATGTTATAAAATGCAAGAAGAAAGCTGAATAATTGTTTTCTTTTCACACTGACTGACACTTATTGTTATTCCTACTTGAGCACCGTTTTGTTATTAATCAGTCAGGTCATGTGGTGAGTGCTGTCACTGCTGAAATAGCTTTAATATGGACTACCCCTCTGGGACAAACTTGGTCATTAACTGTAATGCCGTTTGCTGCCACGGAAACCTTCCACCCTCCCTTTTCACCCCCTTCATTGATTCCAAAATCAAGAGGCAAACGACTCCCAAGACATTTATGCACACTCGGTTCACCTCCTTGGAAACTAAAGGGGCTGGATCAAGTCTTTTGTCTGAACTCTGACCTGCTGCTCCTCTGCGCATAATCTCAGCCTGCCTGAGGACACGGGACTCACTTAACCTAGGCTGACTGTCTTAAACAATTTGTGCCATGTTAAGAGCATGTGGGCACATAATTTACAAGGGGGTGATGAAGGAGGGGTGAAGGGCATTGAGCGATAGAGAAGCAAAATGCCTGTGATGAAGACGAGGGGAGGACAGGTCAGATGGCGAGCTACATCTTTAACATAGCTGCTATTGATTTTAGATTCTCCCCATGGGAGAGACAAAATGTCAGATGCACAGTGTGAGTAGTTAGCACATCTTCCTGTGTCTATGTGTGTGTGGGGATGTTGCTGGTAAGCAACAGACTGAATGCATCAGGTACACAAAATACACATGACTTGTCATTTTATATCTAATGAGATCTGTCATATGAAGCTGACAGCAGGCATGTGTGCGCTGGTCTTTACATTTGGGAGGAGTTGAGGTGGGCTGCATTTAAAGTCAAACTGAAATTCAAATTTTAAATATATATTAATATATATGCCCTGCGATGGATTGGCGACCTGTCCAGGGTGCACCCCGCCTTTTGCCTGATGTCAGCTGGGATTGGCTCCAGCCCCCAGCCAACCTGTACGCAGGATAAGCGGTTGACGATGGATGGAGGGATGGATATTAATATACATTAGGTGTGTGTTAGAACTTTGTACATATTTAGTCAATAGTACCGTTACCAAAATAAGATAATAAAGTTTTATTTAGTTTCTACCCCCTGCATTAGTATTCTTCCGGGTGTGGGAATATTTGCGTGAATATATGTAATAGCCCTTCAGTTCCAACAGACACGCAGGCAGTTAATCAGCTGAGGGGGCCGACCTTGTTAGCCATTTTGCCCCATATGTGATTTGAACTTCCATTACTCCGCGCTGTGATTGAAATCACGGTGAAACATACGGAGCGCTGAGGTCACAGGACCATCTGTTGCTGTGAGTTTTGACAGTCTGGTCATTTGCCAGACATCATAACAGCTGGACACATGAAAGAGAGACGCCAGTGTGCAGGAAAAGTTATGTCTACTGGGAGCTTGCTACTGTCCATTTTTCTGAGTGGAACACAAACCTAACAGCACTACAGGTCCTCCCAAATACTGAATGTTATTAGGGACGAGAATGGTTGATAAACAATGATATGAAGGCTTGTTTAAAAAGAGGAAGTATGTCTTGTGTGTTCTCATTCAGTAGCGCATCAAATTTACAGCACGTCTCTTAGCAACGGCCTGCTATCAGCTGTCAGTCAACCGCTGCTGTCCAACACGGTAAAATATGCTCAGTAGCTGCAGTATCATTATGGTTTATGTTTCCTTACACGAAATGTGAGGAGAATATAAGTTTTCGACTTTAAACCTGACAGACTTGTGGATACATGCACATGGTTTTAGTGATCCTCTTCGCTGCAGAACTGTTCCTTCATGACTGGATAGCTGTCAAGACTAATGTTAATACCAGGTGTAAACATGGTATACATGTGTTACTTTCTAAGGGTTTAAGAAAGGCCACTTCCTACTAGTATTTTCTGTAAAGAAGTAATGCCCTTGTCAGAATGATTTGTCTCTAAACCGAAAGCATCAATACTGCACTTGTTCTTGAAAACAGGAACCCAGATCTTTCTGGCTATCGCAACCTATTGGATTTTAATCAGGCTGGCTTTTGGACAAATTAGACCACATTGAAACAGTTCATTGAAATACTGCGTTGAGCCAAAGACGAAAAGCATGTTGAAATGCTTACCTTTCATTAACTACCAATTCACTATTGTATATTGAAGAGGTCAGGAAGAAATGCCTGTACAAGTACCAACATTATATTGGTGTAGTAAATAAAGCATGAAAACCCTCTCTGAAAAAAAATACTACTAATGTCTGTTGAAGTAAGCAATAAGGCATTGAAAATGATCCATTTAAGAGAAAAAATATTACCATTTGAAATGGACTCAGCTGTTGTCTGTTAATTAGATGTCCTTGAGAGATATGGGTTGCCTTCAAAAGCAACAATAGATCTTTTCATCATTTTTCTATGGCTTTGCTATTTAGGCCTCCCCTTCCAGACTGTTCAAGGCAACCACTAGCCCATCTTTGGGCAGTGCATTTTTTTTGTCTTCATCATTTTATATAATTTAGAGTCACTGTTATCCTTATCTAGATATTTCAATTACATGGATTCTTTGCCACAATGTCATTCATTGAATCACTGGTTTGCACTGTATTTTTGGCCCACTGTGAATAAGTAATGGTTTTGCAGAGCACAAAAGCCACCACTCATAAGTCTGTATAGTATGAGGTCCACTATGTGGCTGTCAATAAGGTCCAACATGAATATTATTTCATTCATTATAATATATCTTCAGAATTATAATTTTATGACAATAACAGCCATGTTATTGCATATTTGCATCATTTATGATGTACTTATCTTATGTATTGCATGTATAATAGAATAACATTAGCTGTCAGATAAATGTAGCTGAGTAAAAAGTACAATATTTAGATGTAGTGTAAGATGTAGTGGAAGTATAAAGTTGCATTAAAATACTCAAGTACAAGTACCTAAAAACTGCACTTCGTTACAGTACCTGACTCATTATACCCAACCACTCTCGACAGATCCTTAGTTAAGCCCATATTTTGAATGTTACAAAATAGACAGAGCATTACTATTTGTCAGACTGGATGACACTTTTTGGTGACAAATTTATATTGTGTCCTGGATCATTTAGCATTTTCTTTTATTATCTGCTGCCTAAAAAATTGGGAGAAATGAGCTTGGAATATGTCACCGAACAAAATGGTACTCCCTGCGTGATATTCACAGTGACATCTTTATTTATGTCAAAAATCTTAGAATTTCACCATTGCAAATTTTTGCAGATAATGTTTAGTTGGGTGCATCAAGAACCAACTTTGTAATGTCGTTGTGAGAGGGGAGACTTGACGCAGCAGTCTGGTGAGCATAAGAGGCTTCCCTTCCCTGAATCAGTAGTGCACAGAGCAGGTTAACAGTCCTGCGCCCAGGGAGATGAAAAAGCATAAATTAAAGCGCTCCCTCAAGGAGAAGAGGGGGTGCTGGGTTACCAAGGCATTATCAGCGCCGGGTGAGAAGCACACAGAGCTCAGTTTCATCCTCATGTTCTTTGTTAACACAAAGGGGGTCACCTCCATATGAAAGGAAATATAATAACACACAGACCCTCACACAATGGTGGACTGCTGACAAATTCTCACCTAATTCTGCCCTTATATTCACCATTCTAAACTTGGGCTCTTTCAGGGAGAAGCGTCAAGGCTATGGTGATACAGNAAAAAAAAAAAAAGGCTGTGTGGAATACAATATGTTTGCTGATGAAAAAATATAGCACGGAAATAAAACAAGCATGCACATGCTCACTTGAGAAATGTTTTAATTATATACAAAAGAATGTGTCTAATAAAGGAGGGAATTAAGGCAAATACTCTGAGCGATTGTGGGAATTTGGCCAAAAGGAAATGAGTTGCCTCACAACCTCTCTATCCCTCTCTCCCTCTCTCTCTCTCTCTGTCTCCTTCTCTCTTTCTCCCTCTCTCTTCCCGCCATTAAAAAGCCTGCAACTTCAAGCAGTTTTTTAATCAGCTAAAAAACATATGTGGCTTTGCAGCTAAGACAGCTTGCCCAGGCGCTGATAAATGCCTATCACTAATTTGCATACGGTAGAAGCTACCCTTTAATCAGAACCTCTAATCCCTGACGGTATTAATGATTTTTTTTCCTCCTCGTATAGTATCATGTTTGCTAATTCCAAAGTGATCAGCTTCTTGTATGCGTCTCTTTTTTTGTGCTGGCATAATGGCCGAGTTGAGAACTTCTGTTATCCTACTTTGGCACATAATTAGGACTACAAAGGGGGACAAATCGCGCTGAATGGGACTCACAAAGAAGAGCTCCTTTTTTCAACCCCTTCGTTTCTGCTGAGCTCTCGTTAACAGTTGTGTCACTTCATATATAGCCACAGAAATGGGGAGAATTTGATGCCAAATCTTGAGTACACGACAGCGCTTAAGAGTTCTGCCCAGGCAGAGAAAAAATATCAAAATTTACCATGTAATTAAAATGTCTATCACCCCTCGGCTGGTTTAGAGGTTGCATTTTCTTCTTAAAGTGGCACTCTAGGCTATAAAACATTCCTCTTAATTTCCTGGCTAAGCACCTTGCACAGTACTTGTATTTAACTCTCACTTTACTGGCTTAAAGAAAAAAAGACCAAAGTTTGTGATACGTTGAACAAAACTAATGTGATGAGGATCATTGCAAGATTTACAGCACACGATTCAGTAAAATATTCCTGAGATTTACTGAAAAATGAAGGGGTATGGCCTGTAGTTTTGGGTCATAATACTGTTTGTGGGAGAAGCGGATTAAAAATGAAAGGGAAAAAGAAACAGAGTGTCAGCTAGGTACACACGCTGATTTATACAATTCATTTGGGCCATTACTTTTCATTAAAGATCAAATGAAATGGGTACTTACTTACTAAGAGGCCTTTGGGGAGCTGAATTGCAGAGAAGAAAGAAGATTAAACTTTACATTCAGCCCCAAATTTAATTCAGAAGTAATCAATCGCATAATGGGCCAGCAACTGTAGCCGGGGTGATTGAAATGAAATTACCATATTTTTAATCTTAATTTTCCACACTGTTTATCTGACACTGTCAATATAAAATACAAACAGATAATGAAATAGCATTATATTGACACTACAATCATCTCTCGAGCAGCCCTCTGTGATTAAACCGCTGGAATGTTTGATTACATTTTGTTGGCTGACATTACAAATGACACGGATGCTTCGCCGAGACTTGCTGCCGGCTGGAAAATGAGCCTATCCATCAAGGACTCCTGGCAGCTTCTCCCTTCCAGTCGATGGCTACTGCCAACGGTCTGGGCACCCTTCTGTCAAGCCGTTTAGCACCCTAGAAGAGGGAGGGGGTGGGGGGGCTGTGAAGGAGGCTGAAAAAGATGGGGGGGACAAGGGGGTGAGACGAGTGATTCACGGCTCCCTTGCTCTGCTAATGATACAAAAGCAAAGGAGTCACAGAGTGGGAGAGAGAAAAATGTCCCAGGCAACATATCGCCCATGCAGGTGTCTCTTGGCGTACCATAAAGGGACCATAAAGCCCTCACAATGCAAGGCCCACAGTCTGCAAATCAACAGCTCAGCTGCTGCCCTGGATTAGGACTGCACTGCAGCCATCAAGCCCTGTCCACTGCTATACCTAACGCCATGACTAGCCTAATTACTTTTTAAGGGGCTCATCAATTTGCTCTTTGGAAATTTGGAGAGAACTTCGACAGCATCAGGGACAATAACTTTTATAAAACACACACATGGAATTATCAGTTTTTATTTCGTTATAAGTTTATTTAACCACTTTCAAGCTCAAGTTTGATGGGACCTAATGCTCAGTGTTCAACAGCCTAAATTATTCTTGTGAATAATGGCATCATCTCAAATGGTCTCACATTCATGTTCATACTTTAAGTCTTCATCCCAAACACATCGATGATGCCTCCTCAACTTTTAGTATTTGCATACCTAACATATATATTTATATAATTAAATGGATTTAAGAGGTTGTTGCACTGCTCTCTGACAAATTACAAATAGTTAAGACAGTTTGAAACACTGAACTGACGTTGTAAATATTGTCAAATGAATGACTGTCTTTACCCCTGATGCAAAGACCCCGTGTGGAAAAATGAACATTGCCACATTATCAGTGCAACAATTGACCATATTGGAGTTAAAACTAGAATATGATTTCAATCATGCATACAGCACATGGCTATGTGATGAATATTTAAACCAAGCATGGATATTGGCAGTCACTACAAAATGTTTAATTATCTAAAGATTAGTAGAATGCATCGTTAGCAGAGAAGAAAGACTTACTCCGCTTTACCTTACTTTATTTATTTCAGGACAACACATATTAATTAACATTAATATGATGGAAAAGTGTCAGATGAAGACAAAAGGCTAATTTTCATCTGCAGTCCCTGGGCAGATTGATATTGTACATTAAAACAAACAAACAAGTCAGTCAGAAAGCAGACAACACGATCAACATCATCAACAACACCAAGAATTTTATCATTTTCAATGTAGGTAAGTTTGAGGATTCAGTTCACATTAACCAGGTCTACAAAGTCTACAGAAACAAACCAAAAGAAACAAACCAACAAACTAGCTGTTGTTTAATGAATCATTCATTGCATCACTTCATCAACTACATGCATGAATTTATCAACTATAAAGTTTGCAGATACAACAGAAAGACGTGGATTGAATCACTATGGATTCAGGAATAATCCTATGAAATGCTTTATTAAATCTATCAAATCAAAATTGTTTAAAGAGAGAGAGAAGAGAAAAGGTTTTCCTCAAATACAGCTCATTAACTCTGTCATTAGGTCTGTTCAAAAACAGAAATGAACACTACTGATGAGCGTTGCAGAAAAAGAGACCATCCAACAGATCAGCAATAGTACCCTGAAGCTAATCTTCAAAATATGGCTGATTTGAGCGTCTAAATGACATACAGATTAGTAAATCTTCTGCATTGTCCATCTGCACAGACACACTGTGGCAACACTAATCTATCCAACCACCTGTTGATGTGACACAGCATTTTCACAGATGCTGAAGTGGCAACCTTGGGTAGTGTTCTTCACCCCCCAGCCTTTGAAATTTCTATTCCATGTCTATGTGCATGTATTTATTGTTGTCAGAACTGCTGGACTGACAGTGAAGCCATGGGTTCTTCAATGACAGGCTATTGTTATTGCACCATGACAAAGTAATGCGTAGAGGGTAAATACGAGGCGAAGCAGACGCTCTGCCGCCATCCCAGCTGATGGATGGAGGAGCTGCTTGACAGAAGGGTATGTTACCATGGCCACACTCTTTTTTCAAAAGAATGGACCGTGATGGTTAAATGAGGCTCTTACCTGGCTAAACATGAGTCTGTTACTACTGTCGCTACTATTACTACCACTGCCACTACCATTACTTCTGCTGAGAGGGAAATGTAAGGTCAGCACTGCTTGAAATAATGCCATGAAATGCCTCAAACCTGACAAATTATTTAGTTTCATTAAATGTTCAAGTTAAAAATATATTCAATATTTAAAATATATAAACTTGTCTTCCAGTTTGAGAACATTGTTTTAGGGAAGTTTGAGAAGATTGTTTTAAGTCTTCATTGTTTGGCTATATTGCAATTTACCGTATCACTGAATACAGTAATAAAATTGACACATAATGTTTTGTCTGAGTTTTTAGATTGTCAAATTGCTCTAGCCAATTCTTTAGTAGTACCATAAGGATATGTCATTTTGTCTAAATAATCAATCAAGTGATTCACTAAATCAAATCAAAGTGAAAAAACAAGAACTGCTCTTGAATCAAATCCCTATCCAACAGTCAAATTACTATATTATATTTTGCACCCAAAGGGACTTCATAAGCATAAACAAATGGTTCATGTTTGATCTCTGAACATAACCTTTCTTACCACAATGTTGGGTTTAACTAACATCAAAGCTTAAAGGAGATGTGTTGGATCAGTGATCATGAATCAAAACTGTACCAACAATTCCACCAATCCAAACAGCAAGGTTTGCAAGATATTGTAAATTAAATCAAACTAAATCCAGCACTGACAGACAAATCTTCACTGACAGTGAGACTAAAAAAGGATGACTTATTTCTTTAGTCATTTAGACAGTGTACTCTTGTTTCACAGAATTCCTAAAGAATAAGCCACAGTGGTAGTGTTTTGGAAGCAAAGGATTGTTGTATTTGTGGAATCAGTAGTATCAGCAGTCCTGAAGGTCACGCTGATAAGACCTAGGATTTCCACCTCAGAATTGCATTGTGCTCCGACCTTCAGGCCCCCTGAAGTCGATCAAACCGGCATAACAGCTGCTCCACCACGGGACAGCCAAGTTCAGAGAGATGTGGAATAACTGAGGATCAATGTTTAGCCCAGGACCTGGTGAGGCAGAGCCTATCAACACACTGGAATTACCCCCAACCCCTCAAAAGCAGACTCACTTTCCATGTAACTTTGTACAATATTCCTGTAATGTGATGTCCTTTTGACATCACACTTAACTTATATACTTAATATTTTAACTCTCTATATTTAGCATTTATAAGCACTATATAAACAATTAATATGTGATTTATAAGATGTTTTAATGGTATTGTCAGCAAAAATGTACATTTCAAGTCTATTAATGTATTTGTTAGTTCTAACCGTATAAAATACTCAGTGTTTCCCAGCTGCAGCTAAATTTCGAGTGCACACGTACTCGAGCCTTTATGGTAAACACAATGAAATGACAGCTGACAGGCAGGGTTAGCGACTTTATTTGGTTATTTTCTCAGTTTACAAAGACAAGTGTGGCCATATGAATGTCTTACCTGTAGAGAGGCTATGAAGTCTATATTGTACGTGATACGAGAAACACATACAAAGTTTTTAAATGTACTTTATTGTTAGAAAACCCACGCAGACACGGGGACAACATGCAAACTCCACACAGAAATGCCGGGATGACTGGGGTTTAAACCCGGTACCTTTTTGCTGTGAGGCCACAGTGCTATCCACTGGACCACCGTACATATACAGAATGGAAATAAGATTAACTGGATTATATTCACACGAAGTATAAAACATGTTAAATGTGTCCATTAAAAGTTAAATTAAAAGTACAATTAAATGTTAACAAAATTAATAATTATTCTTTGATTTAGGGGTTCTGTAAAAACATTAAATAAATACGTGGACTTTCTTTGCTGTGTCATCAAATTTTTTACTAGAACTCAAAATTTAAAACTTAAAAAAATTTAAAACTTAAAATACAAAACTTTAAATTTTACTATATTTTCCTACGGNGCTCCAGAGACCCCTGGCGTGTCGCGGTCCACCCACCATAGTCTCACAAAATCCTGTGGGAAACTCTGAATACTTAAGTCTTATTACAAGGAGTGCTAGTAGATGACAGTTAATACAGGGGTTTAAATGTATAATATAATGTATAATTATTAATATGCAAATGTATAATGAAGTAATAGTACATTTTAAAACAATGCTGGTTATTGCTAATACTGTCAGAAGCAGATGTTTTAAGTAAGTATAGAGCAGACATTTACTTTGATACAGAACATTAAAGTCTACACACTAATTCGTCTCCTCACCTCAGCCTGATATGTGCACACACCTGCTAGCTAACATTAGCTACCCAGCATGTAAGGACAGAAGCTGCACACTGTTCTGTCAGCTCCCGTGACTTCAGCTCTTGTAAACAGAGATAATGTGTCGTCAACAAACAGAAACAGAGAGCTCACATCACTGTGCAGAGTCGTTTTTTCATTCCCTTCCTCTTATATGCCACTGTTGAATTCACATTGAAATAGCCACAGCCAGCTAGTCACATCGAGATGGGCGGAGATACGAGGAGTCAAGACAATCCTGTAAACTGCAGTGTGCAAATAGTGGCATCAATCACATAACAGTGCAGTGTTGTGATGCAACACAGAAATGTACCATGTAGTTTTCTTTTAGACTGAAAATAAAATTTTTGTGCATTTAAAAAACAATTTAATTAACTAGTTAATTTACGTGATGTTGACAAAATATTTTCCACGCAGGGTTTGAAACGTGTCCAGGGAAAGGCTGTGTCTCTGGATCACATATCACACCCTGATGCACCATAAAGTAAAAGATGCCAGGATTCACTTGGACGAAAAAAGAAGCAGTATTGACTTGGAGGAATCTAAGCGTGAAGATATGACCATTATACCAGGAGGGAAAAGGACATTTAGATTGTGAGGTAGATTATGGGCACAAAGAGCACTTTATACGCAGTATCTTTAAAGACACAATCTGGAGTGTCAAAAAAAAACAACAGAACTAGTGGACACAAAATATATCTAGGCCTCCTTTTTTTGTAAAAAACAAAAACAACAACAAAAACAAAAAAAACACTTTAGTTTATTGCAACGTCTAAGAATAATGAATTAAAACCAAACACCAAATTAATGAAGAATGATAGGACAAAATTAAAGGATACCTATTGTACTGCATTTCCAGCCCTATATTGTAGTTCTGTTACTCCTCAATGATAACTTTGCATGATTCAAGGTTTAAAAAAAAACAACATTTCTGTCTTATACTGGCACTTCATGCAGGCCCTCATTTCAGCCTCTCTCTGAAAGATGTTCCTGTCTCTTTGAGAAAATACTTTTTTCATGTTTAACATAAACATCTGACATTGTAACATTGTAGAAATGTCAGAAAATATGAAAAAGCACAATAGGTCCCCTTCAACTATCTAACATCTAAAATAAACATACAAGCATGTTCAGAAGGTACACTGTACCTTTACAAACAGGGATTATACACGAGAATCCTAATTTATGCGAGGCAAAAACACCCGAGAAGCATGGTAGCCAGTATTGATTAGACTCTGAATGTTCAGAAACTGTGAAACTGTTTTAAAGTCAACGCTACTCAGTCATTTCTCTTCAAAGAAAGACACAGGAGCACACGTATTGACTGTGAAGGTCTATTTAACTGTTTTTTTTTCTTCTGAAACTTTGGGGCTCAAGGGTTAATGACCCTTTTCTGTAAGTTTCCTGAAACCAAAAATCTGCCATTCACACCCACTTCACCTAGTGATTGGCAAGCTGTGCGGGGGTGACGAAGCACTGAACTTCTCTCTCAGGCTGTCTTTTTGACATTTGATACACAAATATATGACAGGTTTTGTGTTTACAACCAAGTGCAATATTATGAATGCTTTCTGGGAGAGAAAATGCGTGGGCTTTTCACTCTGCCTTTGAGTGTGGCGGTTCAGATCAGCTGTAAGCACTTGCCCTCCAATGTGGTCGGACGACACATTGTACAGATACGTTCTTTTCTAGCATAATTCGGCCCTAAGGATGTGAAGGGCGGGGTGGTGGATGGGTGGGTAGCACGTCTGACTTTCATCAGTCAAGTTTGTGCCCTGACGAAGACCCGTAATTAACATAAGGTTTTTTATTAACTGTAACCACGCTCTTTTATCAGTATTTTATAAGTATTTTAGTTCCCTTACCCTAACCATACCTTAATCACAGATTCTTTGCCTCTCCCAAATCATAATCATACCTACATACATCCAAACATACATGGTTGCTAATTGCCAGACCTTGTAGAAAGCAATTTGTCTTTAAACAAATTTGATTTGATTTTACAATGACCTTAATTTGGGGATTATGAAGAATCATTCAATATCGATCAATAGAGTTGGGCATACAGCATCAGTCTCAGCCGCCCAAAGTGACAATCATCGTTGATTAATGTGGACATTATACACTGTACAAACATCCCCTGCTACCAAGACACTTAACATACTATACTAACTGGGTTAAGGTTAGTTAAAGATCCTGGTCATGGGAAAAGCAGCGTATTTGCTGATATGAGACAGGACTCAAGCACAGCCTCTGGTGTCCATATCACACATTTTGTCTTCTCAACCTTCCCGCCTATGCATCAAGCATCTCAGCGTCCTTCCTGAGAGTTTATCTGACAATGTGACACTTTTAACACTACAGCTGCTGTGACAATCTTTATTCGCACGATTGCAAAGCTCACTTCAGAGAAACATTGTCTGCAGCTATAGGGCACTGTATATACATAATTGTGGACACATTATAAAAGTGATGTTGTCATCAAAAACTCTAACATGTTGTCAATGCTCTAATTATTTCAGTGGTGCATTCTGAGAGTGTGCTGGCTCTCTTTGGAGTTCAGGTTGGACAGAGGCGACTACTGTTTCACTCAAAGTTGAACATATGGGATTTTATTAAGCACAATTATCTCTTATTATTAATTGATTACATATTTGATATCTTTATTCGAATGTTTTGTTTAACTACTGACCCCAAATTTTCCTATATCGCAAAAGAAGCCTTGATCTCTAATACAAGTGACAAACAGTAATGGCTATCAGGCAATAACATGACACCTCAGAGAAAGGCCAAGTTGTTTCACTGTGGGTGTGCTCACAGTAATGCCTCCACAACATAAAATGCTGCATTTTTTTTCAATCCTCTTGTAAAGCTCATCCTCTGCAAGCTCCTCACACTCTGAAACCTTGTCTGGCCTGTTGATGTGTGTAACCTGTTGATGCCTTGCTGCTTTTATCCTTTGCGACCTCTAAAACGCCTTAAAGTTCTGTTATTTTATAATCATTTGGAACTTGTTGACTCTGAAACCTCCTCCTCTGCATCCTCTTGATGATGTGCTACATTTTGTCCTCTGTCTCTTCATCTCTGGAAACTGCTTCACTCTCCAAAAGATCTTTAGTCTTTCATCTTTGCAAATTCCTCTTGTTCTGAGACCTCTTCCTACCCTGAATGCCCCACCATAGCCTGCTTCCACATAGGCATACATACCTGTAAGTTAAAATGGGAAGAGTAAATAAAAGGCATGTTGCTAAATGGAGATACTCAATTGACTTGTCTTGTTGTTTCGTTTAGCTGAGAGCAGATTAAATTACACCAGCCTTGAACAATGTTACAGTGAAATTTTTCATTACGCTGTAAAAAGATTTATTCAACAGTGACGTCACTGCAAAACCTCAACCCAATCCAATGATAAAGATTTTGTGGACTAAAAATGTTTTTTATTTTGTTTTTTTTTTCATAAAATGTGAACTGTGTGAAAGAAATATCTTTCAAGAAATACAACATCCCCTGAATGCCGCCTTTGTGTTTCTTTTCAAACAAATACAATTACTTCATCCCAAGGACCAAATATTTTATCAGGAGCTTGTGAATAGCCATTGCTTAAGTCTGGGAGGAACTGAACAAACTCACACAAAGAGACAAGGTAACGCAGGTCGTCCTTTGGTAAAGCAAATATCTTAGCTACGCTAGCACCATAGCTTTAGAGATGGCATTGTCAGTTGATCACCACTTTACGTCCAGAATGAAATATCTCAGTAAAATGGTAAATGGCAGTGCACTTTCATGCAAGGTGCTGGCCTAACCATTGGTAGCAATTTTGGGTTCAGTGTCTTGCCCAAGGACATTTTGACTTGTGGATATGAGATGGTGGGAATCGAACCATTAACCATGGACAACCTTCTCTACCTCCTGAGCCACAACCAATCCCTACAACTGTTGGATGGAATGCCATGAAATCTTGTACAGATATTTGTGGTCCCCAGAGGATGAATCCTACTGGCTCACGATCCTCTTAAAATTTCCTCTAGTGCCACCAGCAGGTCAAAGTTTTTGCTTATTCAATGTAATCTTTCAACATCTACTTAATGGATTGTCACTCACTTTTGAGCAGAGATTCATGGTTCCCAGATGATGTATCCTAATAACTTTAGTGAACTCCTGACTTTTTCTTTAGGTCCACTTTGAGGTTGACATTTGTAGTTTTGAGCAAAATGTCTTGAAAACTGTTGGCTCCATTGCCATTTAGACATTCATGTACCCCTGGTTTTTACTGCCATTGTCAATTTTAGTTTGTATAGTACTTTGGTTTATGACCAAATACTTGCAAAGCTAATCATCAGTCTCAGATATATTTTATGTTGTGTGCTTATTAGCAAATGTTAGCATGCAAACATGCTAAACATGGTAAACATTACACCCTGCTAAACATCAGCATGTTTGAATTGTTATTGTGAGGCATGTTAGCATGCTGATGCTAGCATTGAGCCCAAGCACTGCTAAGTACAAACTACAGCCTCACAGAGCTGCTAGCATGAGTTTAAACTCTGTTCTTTATTGCTTGACGTGTGCAAAAGTCATGCGCTCTAGCCATTCTGTCAGAATTTCAAAAAAACCCAACAACATTTGAGATGACAAGCTGGCTGAAGGACAGTGGTCACTTAGGAATCACGCCACCTGTTGGAGGACAATGAGTCTTTCACATAAAGTGAGACAGACATCCCCTTACTCCCCCCTCATTTTGTCAAGGCGTAACCTTTTTCCCCCTTCAAAATACAGCAACACTTTCCAATTGAGTTGTTGTTGCTGCCATTGCTATTGGCTTTCAATAAGGCATGGGGTTATCAAAGAGTGAAGGAGAAATTGCCTTGGCTCTGCCGTAGCCCTGATTGCACTATCAGAGCCGTCAGGGAGGCTCTTTATAAAGGGAGGGCACAAGGGAGAGCGAGGTGGCGGCTGGCGTTGCCCCCCTGATAAATCAGCGAGTGCTGGCAGCCACTGCTTAGTGCAGCCAGGCAGCACTAGAGTGCCGCAGTTCAGGGTCGGTACTTGGCAAGCCCCCCTCTCAAACAGGGCTGTCTGCACCCGACCGCAGACCTCACTGCTCCCCAGGCTGATTCTCCACCGCTGCCCTTGTCAAGGTTTGTTTGTTTATCCCTGATCCCTCTCTACCCTCACCATACCATATTGTTTCCCACCATGCCAAATAATTCTCCCCCCCTTTTCCAACTTATTCTGCCCAACTTAATTTATTAAATTAGAAAACTGTGCTGTTTTTTTTTATTTTGAAACATGCTTCCATTTTTGTTGATAATTGTTTTCTTCTTTTTAATTTGATTCATGCTGCTGTTTATAGAACGAGACAGTAACCTCAAAAACAAGTTAATGTCTTTTGTTTTAAGACTTTCTTTTTGCTATGTTGGAGTTTTTAATGCAATTCTCCAAGTGAGAAGTAGGGACTTCTCAGGTATTGAAATCAATACCTTTTGTAAGTCTTTTTTGAGCGACAAATGGACATTAATTACAGAGATGTTCAGAAATGTCTCTACTGCTGGCATATTTATGGTCAAGAGGATTAAATATGTGTTTAAAGTACATATTTAGATGGTAATATCACCTTAAATCCAAAAACACTGTACCATCTGGGGAGGAAATTATGCCACCGTTAACATATCTCATAAATTTGTACTCTTCATCTCCAATTGGATGCTCGCGTTTATTACCCCCAATAAAAATCTTGATTTGTTGTGCTTTCAAGTGTTTGCTTGATAAGGTTCGAGCACAGCCATCACTTCTAGTGAACTGACAAACCTATATCTCCCTCCTGCTTGTCTTCTATATCCATTTCCATGCCACCTTCCAAAGAAACTGTGATTCAGATCGTGCGAAATTAAAGGAAATTAAAGGATCACAACACTGTGGGATTGGAATGGGGTAAATTATTTAATTAATCTGGCCTCCTCCACTCCAGGTGCATTGGGTTAATACAGATGCTCTTTGCTGCAGCTTTGAGATTGCCATAAGTGTTCAATTACACATACTTAAAAAGACATGGGTGAGGCCACACGTTGCCCCCCGATTAATTTCAGATTTATACTGTCATTTGCTTCACCCTTCTAATTTCTCCTGCCACTTGGAATCAGTTTGGAGTTGTACAGGACCTCCTCAACTTTTCTAATTAGATGGACATGAATATAGTGGTACATATCATTAACAGTGTATTGATGTAGATGAAGGATTGGGACTGCGATGGCACCTGGAGACCAACTGAGAAATGTTTTTAATATCAAGAGGCCATGTTCTTTAACTTGTGTCAAATTAAAGCATGCAAAAATATGCATTGAATCATCAAACTTGATCATTAATGGAACCGTTTTCATTTGGTCATGTGTGTTATGGCAGAAAATTGTGTCCTCTTACATTTAATATTTTAGGTATGTTCTTTTACTATTCTAATTATTATTACTATTATTGTTATGGCTTATAGATATATATGTATTATGTTATTAATCTTTAACCTTTCCTTCTTCTATACTCCTTATGTTAGTCCGTGCACATTTACTAGGGTTTAGTTCAGAGCTGTGAGATTGTTTTGATTTTCCACTCTTGTTGTTCCTCTAATCTCCTGGAATGAGAAGAGAGAGGATCTGTGTTCTCCAAAACGTAGAAACCTAGACTGTGTAAATGATGATGCATCCCTTTGCTCGGGGCCAGATGCCCGATCCGCCCTAGGCAGCAGGTCTCTGGACCAGCTGTATGTGTTTTAGTACTTCTCTGTTTATTCTCTTTTGTTAATAGGTTCTTCAAAGACAGCGCTGGGTTGTTACTCAATTATCTGCTTAATCCCTCACCAGCAAGATACAATTTCCATGACAATGTGTTGGTGTAGCATGATATAAATTGGAGGGAAATTTAAACATTTGAGTCTATGTGTGTTGTTTTGTAAGTTTGCAGATGGAATCAGAAATCAGGATGAGCTTAACTGTATGTGTACACATACAAAGAATTTGACTTCAATTTTAAGTTTCCCTTCATGTACTTTCACACAGTTCCAAGAACAATTTACATGAAGACAGAAACAGACAGCTTGAAAAACAAACAAAGCTTAACAAAGCTAAGTACAAAAAAACAATTATGTATGTCCAAGTAGGTGAAAGAATGGGTCAAAAATATAAATAAAAGCAACAATGACCAAAAACATAAAATGTCTATATCCAAGTCAAGTGTTCTGTAGATTATAAATACAATATTGTAAAGCAATAATTATTGAATGGGTAATGTAAAATGATTCTAAAATTCTCATTTTGTGTATGGAAATATAAACTTCAATGATACTGTGACTATTGTGCATGTTTTTCCATTTTCAAAAGTCGCTCAAACTTTTTTTGGACATCTGTAGAAGCAATGTCTAATCTTCAAGCCTCTGGGTGGGCGTTTTACTCGACAGAAGTTGACTAATATCTAAGAGCTGGCATAGCTAGGAGACAGACTGTCAACTTCTGTGGTGCTCTACTGACTGAACCCCGTTGCACTCTGTAAACTGTCCTTTGTCAACAAGCCCACACAGCATTGGTTATCTACTGTTAGTTATTTAAGACTTTTGTCCTAACGTTAGCACTGAATCCCACTAGACGTTACCTTTTATTCATGTTACATCAGCGCATGCAGTGTTGTTTTTATCCCACATTGTAAAAAAAGAGGATGTCTAAAGGCTTGTGCAGACTGCACGACTGTTTGTGTCGGCTGATCGCTGTGCTGTTCGGACTACACAACTTGCCTTCTTGTGACGGGAGTCTTGAAGTCGTTGTGGCGTTCACAACGACTTTGCGTCAGTGTCACCCGACGGCTGGTCTCCAAACCATGTTCAGTCAAGAAAACATGCGTGTAATGTGAAAGTTGTTGTTTGTTATTATAAAGATAGCAATAATAAAGACAAATAAAATGGGTGAAAGAATAGATTAGCACACGCAGATAGCAGGGATCGTCTGAGCTACAGAGAGAGCTGGAGGTAAGTGCTTTGCCAGCTGCCTGCTCTCATTGGCTGGGTGTGGACATCGAGTCGGCCGACTCCTTCAGGTATTTGGCAGGCTAGATATCTGGCTGGCGTTTTGATGCGTCGTTGGGTAGTTCACATATAGCAACTGGTGTCCGCTGATCAATAGTGACCTATAGTGTGAACTAGGCTTAACTTGTGTTAGGTGTCTTTCTTTCATTCGTCCAAATGTGGTGATGGCAAGTGACCAGACTGTCAGAACTCACAGCAACATGTAGTCCTGTAACCTCAGCACTCCATACATTACACCGTGATTTGACACATGGAGTAGCTATTGTACCGAGTCACGTGAAAATGTACGGTGTGCTGAAATGCCCACTGCCTTTGTGGCTGTTGGAGTGATATTTCTAACTAACATTTCCTAAATTCGGTAATTACTATTTTGTACACAAGTCAAAACAATGCATATAATACTGATTTCTCAGCAAAGAACATTGTTTTCAGTTAAAACTTTAAGTTTTTATACTGACCATAAGCTGCTTAAAATTTCCCTTTCCATGTATGAAGTATGTGATAGTCAAAGCTAAATTCAAAACCTACATGAAACAGTTACATTTACCCACAATATTAGATAAATACCAATCCAAGAGTGTCCTCATTTGTCAAAGCCATGTCAACAAGTGAGCCTGATCATCGCTAAAAGATCCAGTTTGTACACCAGAGGCCTTTTCTCCCTCTGGCCCGCAGACAGGCCCTCCTCCTCCTCCTCCTCCTCCTCCCCCTCCTCCTCCTCCTGAGCTGTGAAGCCATGGGACGCGTGGGGCCTTTTGTCTGTGCAGTGTGGGGGGCCGCAGATGTCGTTCCCCAGAGACACAGCGGAGGTTAATGATCTCACAGCCCCTGCTAAAATAAATAAATCATTTCCAGTCAGGAGTCTGCATAAATCTTCACTCAAACGGCGATTTGCTGGAGCAAGCACCACCAGTTGCTAATGACTGTTTTTTTTCTTCCTTGATTGCTCGAGGGGATAGGCTATGACACAGATGAGTTCTTTCCCTCACTCTATTCCCCTTCCCTCCCTCCACCTCTCTCTCTCACACACACACACACACACACACACACACACACTTTTTGGGGCTATTCTAATTCACAGCGTGTTTTGTCAGGGGACATTAGCTGGCTGACAGGCGTCTGGTTTGGATGGGGGGTGCATTTGTAGTGACAGTGGTAGTTGTTTCTTGTTTCAGCTGAGCTGATATTAAGAGACGTGTGTGGGGGTGCTGCTGTCATGCACAACACTGCGCAACACAACACCTCACTGAATCTCATTCTTGTACCCTGCATCCACATATGCTTTCTTCAAGTCAGTATATGCAAAGTGGTTTCACATCTTGCAGTACAACATCAATTATCTGGGCCTTAAACTTCTAATCTGAGCAGTCGAATAAACAATCAATGAGGCATTTTGCATTATGAAATTAGCCTGCCAAAAGCAAGATTTTATTTAATACAATTCAAACTTTAGACTTATTTTGATTTTGCATAACCTTTCTGTTTTATGCAGAACAGAATTGATTGGTCGATTAATTGATTGATCAAGCAGAATCAAGCAAAATGCCCCAAACTCTCTTCTTTTCTCTGTTTTATAAGATGGTAAACTAAATGCCTGCCTTTTGAATAAACAACCCATTTCAACATGACACTTTGGGCTCTTGAAAATTATAATGGCAATTTGTTTTTGACTGTTTTCAGACATTTTATGGACAAAACGATTATTCATTGTTTTGAAAAATGAATTGTTAGTTGCAATCCTCATATTATCCAATGGATCCAAAGTGATCTGAATTATTACGTCACTGTTTTACTTAATGCATTTGTCATTTGTCATTTCAACTTAATTCGTGTAGTGCCAAACACCATCCCAAAGTGAAGTAATACAGTAATTTATGCATCATGTTTATTCTTGAGCTACACAATTACAGTAAGTTACAACAACATGACAGACAGGTTGAACTACACACAGTATAATGACACAGTAGTTGCTTGTGTCACTAATTAGAGAAGAGTAACTACTTGTGTGGCTTTAGCTGTTAGCTGCTTAATAGTGTCATCAATAGACATGGCTCAGTAATCAATGAAGCCATTCAGAGCTAATTAAGAGATTCACACTCAAGTGGTACAATTTCAAGATGAATGATTTATCTTAGCAATTAAATCAAATTCAGTACATATGAATCACTCGTAGGGACAACCTGTATTTAAGAAAACTTGCTGTCGTTAATGAAATATGAATGAAACCTGGCTAATTTCATGACCATGATCAGCCTATTTAAAACATATAGCCTACATGACAATCAGGGCATTCAGTTTATAAAATGCTGACATGTTTGTCTTTTAATATATCACAGCAGTGTTTGACAGACATGCTTTGCTGTCACAGCACACTACCTTCAACAAAGAAAATGCATGTATGGATCTTTATTTCAAGGTGAAAGAGAAGTCAAACGCACTTGCAAATTATAGATCAAATCATAAATATATTGACTGGTGAGGTTTTTTAAAAAAAAAAAGCAACAACAAAGTCAATAAATAAAGTCATTACCAGAGCTTAGAACAGAGGCACCCGATTTTCTCTTTTATCCTGCAACAACAAAAAGAAGAAGAAGACAGAGGAGGAAGAAATAACAAAAAAGAGAGAGAGAGAGAAAGAATTGCACAGAGGCTTTTCTTTTCTTTAAAATGCTGCATTAGGTCTTTTCCTGCAGTCAGTTTTCATAGTTCAAAGCTGGCAGTTCAATAAATAGCTGGAACTGGCACATCTCTGTTCTTGCAAAAAGAAATCAATGTTAATCCTATTACCGGCAGTTATCACCTAGCCCAGAAACGGTGGCAAGTAAGAAAAAAAAAAGAAAAAAAACTGAGATGTCAAAGCGGGAAGGGGAGAGAGAGCGAGAGAAAGGGAGAGAGAGAGCGAGTCACCCTTCATTCAC
>JAPMOB010246559.1:0-19915 GCA_029875015.1 Lepomis gibbosus | reverse complement strand
TAACCATTAATCCGCTACTTTTAACTATCTTTTGTTTTTTCTATCTTTGTTTATTTTGATCTATCAGTGAGGGAGCAGTTGGTTGCAATTCGCAACCCTCACCACTAGATGCCACTAAAACCTACACACTGAACCTTTAAATAATTAATAATACCACCTTTATCCATTACTTTTAGCTATTTCAACAGTTTATTAATTCCTTTGTGCAATCCATTTCAAACATTTACACCAACTACTTCTGGTGTTACAGCTGACTAGAATTATTAATTAAATTCTAGTTTCCATTTTATCAAATTAATTGAGCTACTCTTCAAATCTTTCCAAGTACCCTTTGGCAAATGTAGAAGACAGACTCATAATCTGTACTTTACTCCTTCTGAACAGTCTTAAAACCTCTGACAAACAGAAAAAGCAGCTTTGGCTTAAACTCCAGCGGATACAGTTAAAAGCGTGAGGAAAAACCAAACAAAATAACTCACACCGTCATGACAGGCCACAACGGTCAGCTGACGGCTGAACAGAAAACCCACTTATATTTGAAAACAGGGGCATGGTGAAGGAGAAACCCCAGAGGAATACTGAGTGTTTCCCAATGACATTTTACTGTTTTGCAACTCACACCACTTCCCAGGGCCCTGCCCCCAGTGTGAAAAAAAAGGGTGGGCAAATTCTGAGGCATACAGTAAATCTTGTCTGGTTAAAGAAGCCCACTATGTCAGACTCATGTGGCGTTATTTCTGCTTTCTCTTAACAATGCAAAGTTACACAAGATTCACCTCCTGGATAAGCAACGTGGCATGCCATATGTATTAATGTGCAAAAGTCTGTCTTGTAAATTGATTTAGAAAAGAAGATAAGTCCGTCTTAACTCAATTTGAGATGTTAGAACCACCATAGTAAAACACAGGCTATGGCAGTGAATCCTCTGGCACCGGCTCAAAAAGGGACAGCCGCAGGGTTAATCTGGAAGACATAAACACCTCCTCCTCCTCCCCAAGGAGGAACGCCCCTAGCTGTCAAATAAAGAAGGCTCCAAATGCCAGGCTGGGCCGGGTGCCGGGAGGAGAGACTGATGGAAAGTCTAAGTCACTCAAGTACTCAAGTGCAGGGGTGGAATCAATAGTGGCAAGACAGTAATATAGTCGCTGCATAATACAGGTATCAACAAATAAGAGAAGTCGTAACCAGGGACTGTCAGAGACAAACAGCAGGAGGGGGCAAAGACAGAGAAACTTGATGGCTGCATTTCAGACTTCCATGTCATTATCTGCAATCTGCTGTTCTACCTTCAATGGCCTCTGGGTTACAATCTGATAAACATGAAAGTTACAACTAGAACTGATTTCCTGATCAGAGTGTTCCTCTCATTCTGAATAATGTATGTATTTTAATAAAGCCTCAACACTGCCAAATACTGACAGATATGGTATGTAGCGCATTGGGTTGCTTCTGAATGATGAAACACAATATGTTGGCTGGGATGTTTAAAATTACACTGCCCAAATAATACGTCATTGTTACTTAATAAACATGTAATATTTTGAACACTTTCAAAATATATTATTTGTGTAAAAACAATTTGGATGGGGAGGACTGGTGGCACTTTATGCAACTGACTGCTTCCATGCACATGATGGGTATTGAATAAAGGAGAAAACAAACAAACAAAGGTATCGAATGAAGCACTCTATTGGTATCGGTATCACTTTAAGTGTACTAGTATTGGAACTGGTATCGTAAATTATTTAACGATACCCAGCCCTCCTGATGAGAGCGGTGAGACTGAACCAAAACAGTGAAGTTGCAGGCCAGAAAAACAAAACAATAAGCTGAGAGGTGTTATAAAGCTCAGCAGTGTCAGGTGATACATCTCTCTAAGTTAGCAACTAATTTAACATTCCGCATGGCCATTTAATCTGTTGTTGATTATAGCAGCTTTAAGGCCATAAAGACATACTTTTGACTGCATATTCATTATTTCTGTTCAGCCCCCAGGTGAGAAAGTCGAGATGAAATACCTTCACAGAAACTGTTCGTCAGCTCCGCAGCAAATTTGTGAAAAGATTCTACAACTTATCACTGCCCTATTATGATGCAAAATAAATAAAGAAGCTCTCACGCCACGGCAGTCCCCAAGCAGCTCACATGCTGTTAAACTCTGGTGCCCTACTCAGCTATCACTGCCATCCCTCTACACTGTCAGGTTCCCCTTTCCCCCTGTTCAGAGTTTAATTGCTGCCATAGAATACTAGACTACCCCACCCTGAGCTCAGCTTTCTACTTTCCTCTGCAAAACAAAACAGCCCAGCAGCATGTATATCTCTTATATCACCACAGTTGGGTCTCCTGTGTCTAGGAACTGATTGTGTGTGTGTGTGTGTGTGTGTGTGTGTGTGTGTGTGTGTTTAAGGAAAGTATTGATAGTACAACAGCCTATATCTCAAGCTTCTTTAGACAGAAACTACCATTGTTATTGCCCAAAATCACAATCAAGAGCACCAGATTGATTCTCTTACGTATGTGACTGCGTGAGCAGACAGGCCTGTCAAAGCCTGAAAATCCTGAGGGTGATGGTCACACCTACACCCTTCTGTTGTCACAATATTCTCCGAATGTCCTTTCCTGTGATTGCAAGTAAGAAGAAAAGAATCACGGTGTACAAACAAGTTCTGAGAAAAATTGCGCAAGAGCTCACTTCACAAAGTTTTGTAAGAAATACGAATCCATACTTCATATTTTATACAACCAATTTTAGAAAATCTCTAAACCTCTTTCATGGTCCTAAATGTAAAACTAGATGAGATAACATATGTGTAAGTGAGCAGGTATGCTGTGTAAATCTTCAGATCTGTATGTTGTACAGCCAAACACTGGAGCTCTCTGAGCCAGTTAAGAGACACCAGACTGGGCTGCTTTTACAATATATTGTGTAACAGTTTGTTTATGCCCAGCTCAAAAGGGGGATAAATTTGGACCTGCAAGAATATGCCACAATAACAGAGTTCTTTGGACATAAATATGACTTTCTAATAATATGGCTATACAGCTATTATTAGTCTCACAAAGGAACCAGTAACTTATCAGACAAAAATATATGTAAGAATAACTTGTATTATTTATTATAACAGGTTTCTACTTAGACTGCCTAATCAACAACATACTAAACTATGGATCCAAAAAGTAACTTGAATAACTTGAAAGAGAAAATTACATTAATATAGGCTCTATATTGTTACTCTTCTTAGCATCCATATGCTAAAGACAAAGTAAAAAAGGAGAAAACAAAAAGGTCTATAAAATATATAATGAAAATTGATGTTTTGTGTGTATCCACTTGTTAAAGTTCTCAGACTCACTTAGACTAACCCTTTTAAAATGTATTTTAGTAATTTTTCTGTAGTTTTGTACTGTTTGTCATCTGTATTTGATATGGGTGACTGTGTTCATTGTTGCTTTTTGTTTGTGTATGTAGCATGTAAAATATGCTATGTAACAACACAGAAATCCAACAATGTGTTATTAGCTCGTGCAATAACGTTAGTCTTAATAACTTGGGAATATGATAGATGTGTTTTTGATTAGGTTTGGGATGGAAAACACGTCTGAAAGCTGGATCTACTATATTGCATATCACCGAGAAAACTCTTCAAGACATATTTATTATTTACATGGCAAAGGCCCCTTTAAATCCTCATCCACACAATTGCTACGCAGCTGCCGCTCAAGGCCGGCGGGATGCAGCACAATCATGAATGGCCACTGCCTGGTCATGGATGCTCACCCTGACGTGGCATTAAATGTGGTCAAGTGACGTGACATTTGATATATTTAATAACAGACTTGGGGTCTATATTCTTAACTCTTCACTCAACACAAGCCGACGTAAAAGCCAAATATTAAAGGAAACGTGCTACAGAGTGCCTCGCCCCCTCTGTGTTAGCTACCCTCAAGCGGGCGACAAGCTGGCGACAAGCTGGCAGGAAGTAGAGAGACTGTCTTCAAAATAAGAGCTTTTCTTAAAGCTTAAGCAGGGTTCTTGGTCGGGTGTTTTATTTTGAAAGTCGTGACAGTCAGTCGTTCTTTGTTAATTGAAGCTATCTTGACAATGAGCCTTTTTTCCTCCTTTCTCTACGCGCTCCTCAAACTAGCCTAAACTGGATGGCTCAAGGCGCATCAGCAACAGCAGCAGCATCGCGGAAACAGCAACCAAAACAGCGGCATTGAGAGAAACACAAAAGCAGTGTAATTGCAGCTACACATAGAAGGAGACACCGTAAATCACAACCCATGTTTTTATTAAAGACTAATGTCAATTTTATCCGTTACCACCACTGTGGTGTTTGAATGACTGGGTGCAGATAGGGGATGAGTAGGCCACAAAGTCATGCTGTATATTGTTCATACGGTCCAGTTACATATAGACATAACGTTACAATGCCTGTTATCTTACCTCTTCTTCACGCTCATTCTTGAAGCACAGACATGCTGCTCGTTTCTTGAAGCCCTCGCCATCGTATGTTCTGGTCTGGTTCGGTTTGAGCTTCATTATGGATTTATTGTCTCCTTTAGATAGAACCGGAGAAAACAGAGAGAGACGGGGGGATCCAACGAGTTAACAGCAGAGCCGCCGCATCGCTGCTGCTCTCTGCATCCGTAGTCCGAGATGGTCAGTAATGCGAGGAGGAGGGGTTGCTGGAGAGATCCCAAGGTACCCGTCAGACTATCCTGGATTTGTGTTTTTACCTCGTTAAATCAAAGAGTCCGGATGATGAGTGCCAGGAAAGGCTCAAGCTGCTGCATGTGATTTCCAGTCGGCAATGTGTGTGTGAAGTCCGGCAGGCACAGATATGTAGACTAACGTTACAACCTACACAGCACAGCCCTCCTCTGAATCCATTTGCGCATGGCCGCTGACTCAGTACAATGAACAGGCAGGCTGGAGGTTTAGATATACAGATCACTCCTCTGAAGTAGGAATGAGCTCATTGGTTGGTTAGACCCAGTGGGTGGAGCTACTGTTCTGGTCAAAAACAGTGATATTATTAAACGAATGCGTAATTGTGCTGAT
The DNA here is from genome assembly GCA_029875015.1 of Lepomis gibbosus. Classification (NCBI taxonomy): domain Eukaryota; kingdom Metazoa; phylum Chordata; class Actinopteri; order Centrarchiformes; family Centrarchidae; genus Lepomis; species Lepomis gibbosus. Next base: position 14,847 of record JAPMOB010246559.1, on the reverse strand, counting down.
TTCCACCAGACTGGTTCCGCAGAACACGAGATTACTTGGCTAGTAGACCTGTACCGTGTCAGAGTGTGCAGCCACTGTTGAGGATGTTCATGAAGAAAATTCAATCATCTTTCAATAGGACTGTTTTGTGCTCGGCGCAATATCAACAATAACTGTTCATGTTGGTCAGGGCGGTACCCATGATTTTATACTGAGGCAGTGAGTCTCAGAATACAACCCAATTCTGGGTACATTACATTTTAATATGAACATTTAAATGCTGTTTCAAAGCATTGAACACACTGCCAGGAAAACAGTTCTGGTTGAGAAATACTTTCTTTGTTGATTAAATAATTGTCAAATTTATATGAGTCTAAAAATACTATAATGAGCCTATCAACCCTGCCCAGGTTGCTACAATCCCCAAATTCCCAGAAAATATATACATGACTAAGTGTCTTCAATGGCTACAGCGTTGATGGCTGTGTGGTGCATAACTTCTAAAATGTTTTCTTAGTATGGATGGTGATTAAAAACCTACTATGACAAGTCAAAATATTTGCTGTGAAAAATATCTACTGTCAAAAATGAAAGGATATAGACAGATCATCCTGAAAATGGAAGGTTGCAGGTTTGGTTCAGTACCAACTTATGTAACCTAACATGTTTTGCTCTATATCAGTGAGCCATAAAGTACCAAATTCGAAATCAAAGCTGTAATTTCCCCAGGAAATGTTAAGAACAGAATATTAATCATAACCCACAAGGCTTGTTGCCTCGCCTTGAGCTATTAAGCCTCAGGCAAATCTTAGTGTTAATGCCATACACAAATAAAACCAGCCCTGTTATAAGCTCATGTATGTGTCATCAGCCATGACACTTTCATTGCACTTGTATGGGAGTTTTCTTTTTGTATTTCCTAATTTCAAGTTCCACCTTTTTCTAAAGCGACATGTTACATAAACTTTGTTGTGGATTGAAAAATAAGTCCACGGGTTGCTTAAACTGACTACGACAATGTTACTGCTGAAACTTCCAAGATAGATTCTAGTTTTTGTGTCTCTGGTCTTTTGGTGGTGTTTTTGACAGAATTGCGTACAAGATCACGTACTACATGTTCATTAGATCCATCTAATCCAGTGTGCTGGGAAATCAGTCAGCTACTCCCAACTTTCATTGAATTTACATCATAACTTAGGTCATTTTCTGAGGAGTGTCCCAATCAGTGTGAAAAAAACAGGGAAGAGGTATTTGAGCACATTTTCTAAGGTGTTTTGATTAAAATATTTGAGGTTTGTGAAAATGTGGTGTTTGAACTGAGGAGTGAAGAAGTGTCAGTGTTGCAGTGTACTCCACTAATGCAATCCCTTCCCTCCTTAATAACTACTCCCCTTGTAGGGTTTTAGAAACTGTGATTACACTATAGGGCAATGACATATTAACTCATTAAATGTTTTACTGTTTCAATTATGTGAATCATAAATGACGTGGGATAAAGTATGTGATTTAATGATAGTATAATGGTGACAGATTTTTCTTTGTCCAGATGCTTTTACATCTTTCTGCCTGCTGTTCACCTTTGACCTGCAGGCTGATGATGAACCATATGTTGTAACTTCCCAGATAACCTCAAAAGCCAAATGACTATCAGGAGACAAAGATTAATCAAAGAATGAGATTGATCAAAGTGGGTCAAAGAGTGCGATAATCCACTTGATTGTGAAGATTATCTAGTGCGCTGTGGTGCTAATCATTCTTTATCTTATCTGACTGCCTAGTTTCAGGCTATGGTAGACAATGTACTGGCAAAATCAGAACATCTGCACACTTACCTCCTTTGCATCAAATTTATTTTAAGCTTTGGGCCACACATACCTTTGTCAGAGCATAAAACATGCCAGATATGTACAGAGAACATAGAGGAGGGACATAGACATTAATGAAGTTACAGGATGAATTGTAATAATTTTGGTATTGTAATAATACCTTAACTTTTCATCTAGTTTCATTATCATGTCAAAACTTTAATTTTCCCAATACTTTTAAGTTTCTGACTAGTTTCTGACTTATGAACACTGCAAAACCAATGACCTTCCCATCATCCTCAGCTTTAAGGCTACTGTTTAGCGCTATGTAGCAAATGTTAGCATAACATGCTAAACTAAGATGGTGAACATGGTAAACATTATGAAACATTATCATCTTAGCATTGACATTATTGTACCTACAAACTACAGAGCTGCTAGCTTAGCTGTAGACTCTTAGTTTCCTTGTTATTGATGTCTCTCTTCTTGTGCAGCAACTGCAGCCTCACATAGATTTACTGAAAATCAGTAGGAGCGGTTTTGAGATTGCAGAACTAACTGATGAGCTCACTAATGGTGTCATGAGATTTAATAATCCAATCTCTGAAAGACCTCACATGTTAACCTCAATTCCCCCTTTTCACCCTTAACCCCAAAATCACTACATGCACTAGTCATCATTTTGACAATGTCATCACCTGAAAGTGACGGAAATACAGTAAGCCTGCAGGACATCGTGTTACTGGGAGTCATACAGCATCATCGTCTTGTTTTAGCTGGGTTATACTGTCATTACACTGATCTGATTATGATGTGATTACTTGAATGATGATTGCAGCCAATAACAAATAGTGTAAAATTATAGTAATCAAGTCAGAAATACATGAAATAACAGATTACTTGTTGAGTGCCTTATGAAAATACACACAAACAAAAACAGACATCCACATGATGTAGAAAAAGGGAATAACGAATATTAAGATAACAGTTTCTAGTTAGGCATTTCTTGAAATGATGGTTGTGAGTATCTGTAGATGAAAGCAAATGTTTAAATGGGTTGCAATATGTGGCTCAGGTAACAGTATATTTGATGGATTAAGAGGTAATCTAAATCCAAAATAAATGTTAAATCAGATTATATAAATCAGTGAACATTTTGGAAGATTATTATGGGATTTGTACAATTTTAGAGGAGTTGTGTCAGTGCTATCAGGGTTAGGGAGACATGTTAGAAAATTAATGTATTTATAGAACTGTAATGTCGTTAGCATAGATATATGACGTTAAGTAATTTATAATGGACTAAAATTAGTATCTTGCTCTCAAATATAACAACAGATGCTCAGTCATGTTACGATCTTAATGGCATCAGTCGCCTCAGAGGAAAATAAATCTTTCTGTCATCGTGCTACTTGAAGTGGTTTATCATCATCTTCTTGCATAGCAAAGAAGGGCAATGAAGAGGTCGCCTTTTAGCTGAGGTGTGAGGGGAATAGAAGGATCCAGTTTCTCCATGTGCGCATTGAGACAGATGGAGGAACGAAAGGAGCCAGAGCTGTACGTCTGCCTATCACTGTCCTCACTTTATGAGGAACGTCAGAGGACATCTGCTTTCTGACAACACAACAGGCTCAAACTACACACAGTATCACACACAAAAACAAGCTACTACACACACAAATACATATGCCACACATAGTCAAAACAGTACAAAAAATCCACAGGACATCTGTAGTTACGTCTATTCAGATACACAAACAGACAGAAACACTCTCACACACGGAGTATAATCTTAGTCTTCTTTTGCCTGTGATCCACCTGTGTTTGCAGCCAACTCCGATTACGCGTATAACATCCTGAGCTGATTAGCTCACCCATAAGTCTCCTCTTTGACCTCAGTGCCGAGCCTTCAGACATGAGGCATGTGAGGGAATGGCTTCTTGCCAGACAGGGAAAATTAAATCCACAAAGCTGAAATGCCTTCTAACACAAAATTCTAACCAAGATGACGACAATGAGGCATCATTTATTCCCTCCTAAATTTAGTGCATGGATAATCATGCAGCGGCTCTCGGGCTAATTTTAGAGTGGGCCATCTGTTTTCCAGTAACGTCTCCATTATTAGACACCTCAGCTTTAAATTAAGCTTTTGTAAACTCAACCCTCCTTTACATATTCACTAGGACAAACAAAGACAGGACAGTTGTTTGCAGGTACTCAGGGTGAGGTGAATCATGGGATAGAGCTTATCCAATGATGAAGTGAGCTCCTGACAGCCGGCCAAGGCTGCTAAGATGGAAGTGAGCTGCTGTCGCTGTTGAATATAGAGCCTGTGACGTCTCTGGAAATGGATCTCTGCCCTCTATAAAGGTGGTAAACCTGAGCCTTTCTGCTTTGTCCTGACCCTACTGTTAGCTTAATCAAAACTTCAGTTTGGAAGAAACCTTAATATCTTTAACTTTAGTCGTTGTTAGCCCAGTGGTCTGAGAAATCGCTGTTGTCGTTAGCTCACTAGGTAACTGGTAGCTCTAATCCAGGGTCAGAATGCCAGTTTGACAGTTATGACAACGCTAGCTTAAAGTTATAGCTAGCTATGTTGTGGTTAGATGTGGGCTATGTTACATCAGGGTTGCGTGAGACACTTACTCTGAAGCGTGGTCTCATGCTCTCACACTGCCAGAGTTAATCTCAAATCAAATAAGAGGAAGCCTCAAAGCCACTCCTTCATTGAATAATATAGATATATAGATAAAATAGCTTTTCTCTCCAAAGTCTGAACATAAAGCTTTGGCACAAATGTTACATTTTAGCAGGCAGGACTCAAATGACTCAGACAGTGTTTTGATGACTGGCAAAAACTTTATTGTGCACAGGGAATGATGATGGGAAGGAAGCCTGTCTGTGGCTGGCTGAGACTTGGGAGGTAGTGGCTGCGGGGAAAATGCTGTGGCTAAGCTGAATGGAGGTAAGTGTGGCTGGCAGGGAACAAACATGAAGCAGGCAGTCATCTTGGAGTACAAAAGAAAACATGGTTACCAAGAAGCAAACCTGGACAAAGCTAGAGACTTGGCCTTGAAAGTACCACCACGCAGGCTGAACGACAATCTAGCGATGAATGAATGAAGATATGTAACAGGTAGATGCGATGAGAAAAGGCATGGTGGAAGATCGGTTGTGTAGAATCAGGTGTGCCAGGAGCCACTCCCACTCCAGCAGACACAGACAGACAACACAAAAACAGACAGGGGCAAAAAGAAACTGAAGGAAGGGGAAGAACACCATCAACACCGGTAAATCCAGACAAATGAACACTGCATAACACAATATTGGTCCTAAACATTACAAAGAGCAAACACAGTAACTAGTTTACACGTTACACAGACCCCTTCAAAATTAGACACCTTTAATATATGTTGAGTTTTACCTGATTCACTTTGCTCTAATAATTTTTTACATAGCGGCCATCTTTAGGTTAATTTCTGAGCTCCATCATAGCCGTCGGGGCATTTTTATTTTACTGTAAGTAAAAGTCTAATCCATTTGTAAGTCACAAAGTGCCCCTACAACAACATTAACATTTATAAAGCAACAACAGAGATAAAAGGACACAGACAAAAAAGGATAAAAAAAAGATAAAATGGCCACCGAACCACATGAAGAAGTGAGCTAATAATTGCACAGAAAAATACATGATAAATACACAGTAAGTGTTTAAAAATGCACAATAAAGACATAGTAGATTATACAAAACACAGATAAATACATAAAATGTAGACCTGGTGCATACAGGTTACCCAAACGCATGTCTAAACAGGTGTTGTTTAGCTGCCTTTCCACAGAGTCAGCATTCCAAAGTTTAGATGGTACAGATCACCACGGGTCTAAAGGCAAGTGCTTGGGACAGACACTTTGCTTGTTAGACTCAAGAGATGAGTAATGGTGTAGTAGTATAGCCACATTTGCAATAGCCTGACCACACAGTGCTCTGTAAGTAATAGTGACACTCTTGAACTGGATCCTGTATGCAACAGTGAGCCAGTTAAGAGATCTCAGTATAGGGGTGATGTGAGACAGTCTATTTGTTCTAGTGAGCAGCCTTGTGGCAGCATTCTGGTTTGCCTGCAGACGATCAAGAGCAGACATGCAAGATGAAATAAATTCATGTACAAGGCAAGTTTTTCTGGTGCAACAACCAATGATTCTGCTGTCGAGTCCCTAATAGCGTTTAGACAGTCTAGAAGCCTAGATAATCCAGAAGCCTCACTGGGTTTGAAAGAAAAATGGAGTTGGATATCATCCTGAAATAAATGATATGTGATATTAAATGTGTCTATGATCTCTGAAAACAGTGGAGCAGAATCAAACTATCAGAGGTCTAGAGGTACTAGCATAGAGAAGTCACCTTATTTACATCACCACTCTGTAATTACATGGTAATAATGGGCTAACAGTTTGATAATAAAGAGGTAACAATCAATTATGTAATTACAAAGAAACAACCAGGTATGCTATGGCAACTGGCAGCGCATGTACAAATACAGCAGCCGGTAGCTCCTTCAAACTTCCCTACACTTTTGTTTTTCATCTTTTTTTTTACGGCTTTATTACCAAAGCACATATTACCTATGACAGAAACACAGCCATTGGAAAAGGAAGACAGGGTTTTGGATTAAACAGCAACAAATCTTAGACGATCCACTGGCCAGACCAGGCACCACAGTAATCGCTCAACTGCTATAGCTATGTTAGTCCAACTTGGATTTAAGGCTGCTACTTAAGGCCTGGTCTGGACAAAATGGGACTCAGGTTAACCAAGCAGTGTAAATCAGAGACTGTTGTGCCCACATCTTTACAGAAACCTGCCCCATCAACATCCCAGATCAAGCACTCAAGATAAGAGGAGAGAGGAGGCTCAAAGGCAGTCAAGATGGACACTGTTTCCCAAACTTTTTATGTGAAGATGAAACCACATTATCACCTTGTTGCTGCTGTTACATTGACTACATTTCAGTCATTAGACTGAAATGTAGCCAATGTAACAGGAGTCACAAACAAAGGGCAATAATAGGTAAACGCATTTGAAGATAGCAACAAGACGAATCTGTTTAGTAATATTTTGGTAACAACATGGTAACCTTCTAATGATAAAATGGTTACATCAGTGCAATATTTGGTGACCTGAATCGGGTAATAACCTGATAATAATGAGATACTGTGAGATGATTCTGGACCACTAAACCAGTGCCACAATGACTGTAATACCTAATACCCTAGTGAAATGTCAGGAATGTATCAAAGCAAAAAACAGATACCGCCCAAGCCTACATGGAGGAGAAGCCAAAAATGAAAGTGATTGATAGGCCTACTACTTGCAAAACGAAATAGCTCTACGAACCACAAAGTGTAAAACAGGTTGTTAAGCATTTCACAGCCCCGATTCATGGACATTACACAAAAGCTACCACAAGTGTTTCCAGGTAATCTTTATGCCTCTTTACCATGAAAATACATATAAACAGGAAGTTTAGCATTTGGTAGCCTATTACATAGAAACTACCACAAATGATTCCAGGTAACAGATCATAACATTAAATTTATATTATTTGCACTATTACCTTGAAACAAAATTGAATGTTTTGGTACAAGGGAGAATGAATTTAGCATTATAATATGATAATTACCAATTTAACATTGAAGAAATTTCATGTCATTTTGAAGGTATTACACAGATAGTAGCCTATAATGCTGTGAAAACATCAACCTATAATACCTCATTACTATCAGGTTATTGCAACAATAAGGTCATCATATTACAATTTTTAATCTAAATATTGCACTGATATAACCATTTTATTGTTAGAATGTTACTATATTGTCACCAAAATATTACTGTAATATTACTACATAGTTTTGCCTCGTTGCTATCTTAATGTGTTTCTCTTTTATTACCCTTTGTTTTGGCCCCTTATAACCTACCCAGCTATACCTATTGTTTTACCTGGTTATTACTTTGGTGTTTCTTATTTATTACCGCTTTATGATCAAACTGTAACCTTTCTATAACCATGTTATTACCGAGATGGAATGTAAAGTGCTGCCAAACATTTATTTCTGTCCTGTCAAGTTTATTATTACTGGGATTTTAAAGTTTTGCTGAAAATCTCATTGTAATTGAAAAAATAAGCATTTCAAATCCAACATCTCTTTTCAGAATCAGTGCCCAGCACAATGGAGCTGAATCGATATTCCACTGAATTATGACAATTACAAAACAGTTTGTATGAAACGGTCCACAGTTGAAAATTTGCATCTCTCTTGTATTGGGAGAAATCTTTGAGTTCAATTTGAGTTCAATTTACTCTCTTTTTAGTTCTGTTTTAGGTTTCCACCATCTCCCAAAAGCCCCTTTTCCACCAAAGCATTTTGAGAGCCGGTTCAGAGCCGGTGCCTACTCGTGAACCAGTTCTTTGTGTTTCGACAACCAAAGAACCAGTTCTCGGGCCAGGAAAACTGGTTCCAAAGCGGCACAAACTCTTTGCTGGACTAGAACTGTTCTTTTACCATGTACACAGTGACATAATGACGTCGTTCGCTGCGCTCTCTAGTCAGTGGAAAAACAAACAGGTTCTGAGAAGGTTTCACAAGGTGAACCACTTTGAACCAACTTTGAACCAGCACCAGTCCCGAACCAGTTCTTTTTTGGTGGAAAAGACGTAAAAAGAAACATCTAGCTCTTTAAATGCTAAATGCTCCACTGTGTTCACCAGCTAGTCTCTAACCTTGTCTGTCTAAAGATCCGCTGTGCCTAGTTAGTGTACAGTGCCTCAGTTTATCAGGGCTTTGTTTTGATGAAAACTGATGCCTGCTGTGACTGAAAATAAGGCTGAGAAGAGCAGTGAGACTGAACACATACAGTACTGCTGCTCAGATTAGGATGCCTGGTGTGACCGATGAGTGCTAAATACAGGTGCAACTGTAGGAACAACACCAGCCTTTTTCCAGTCTGTGCCCTGTGAGATTGCTGCGGAAAACCTGAGATTTGAATCAACAAATCAACAAGTCTCTTTATACAGTTTATACATCAGAATAAATACAGGTCTCAAGGCTGCAGATGCAAGAATGACAATAAGTTGGTTGTGAGGGCTGAAGGACACAATGGTTGGCTGTAGGTGCATATTCAAGCCTGTCATTAGGATAGACTCAACATGGGTAAACATCACTTAGGAATGAATTACACAATCAGAAAGTCAGGGACAAGTAGGGTGTGGCCATGCCTTATGTTTTATCAGCAAATTAATATAAAAAAAGAGAATGCAAATACATAACATAAAAGAATATATGTGCAAACATATTTTTGATGCTTTAAATATAGAATAAATACTTCACTGTGTAACACCTACTGCTGATCAGACTGTCGTGGCTAACTGCGGGTAAATGTTCCTCTCACGGTGATGCCTCTGTCTCATTGAGGTAGAACAAAAACACAGACACTCTATAATCAGATGAAGATTAGACTTTAAGGGGCATAAACAAAGCCAGACAGTGACAGTGTGATTGCCAGAATGTGGGAAAGTTGTCTGAGACAAAGCCCCACAGTGATGATGACACACACGAGCTGAAAAAAGATGTCATTTGCCTAAACAGGTAGGTTTTTAAGACTCAAAACGGGACTGCGGCACTGGCTGAAGGCAAGGAAGAGGAAATCAAAACCTCCACTCATACCTGAGAGCCGCCCTAAACAACATTGTCATCTCTGAGACACATCTGAGGACTAAGCGACTGAATCAAACCAGGGCATATTTTTCAAGTCCTCTAAGAGATTCAGATTGGTGGCCTTCAAATTACTCATTTAGACAGCACTGCTCCGGTAAGATACTTTGAGATTAGGTTAGCTTTCGGGTGTTTAACGGGAAACAAATCACAGTAAAATCCAGAATAGAATTTAAAATCATTCTACTCACCTACAAAGCTCTTAATGGTCAAGCATCATCTTACCTTAAAGAGCTCATAGTACCATACCACCCCACAAGAGCACTGCGCTCCCAGAATGCAGGGTTATTTGTGGTTCCTAGAGTCTCCAAAAGTAGAGCCAGAGCGTTCAGCTATCAACCTCCTCTCCTGTGGAACCAGGTTCCAGTTTGGGTTCAGGAGGCAGACACCGTCTCTACATTTAAAAGACTTTCCTCTTTGATAAAGCTTATAGTTAGGACTGGCTCAGGTGAGTCCTCAACGATCCCTTAGTTATGCTGCTATAGGTCTAGACTGCTGGGGGATTTCCCATGATGGGCTGAGCTCCTCTCTCCTCTTCCTCTCCGTATGCAACCTCATCCCATTTATGCATTTTACTAACTCGACTTCTTCCCTTTCCCATAGTCTTGTGCTTTCTCGTCCCTCTCCTCTCTCCTCCTATCACTTCCTGCAGGTGTTTCTGGCTCTGGAGCTGTGGAATCTGGATCTGTGGTTGCGAGTCACCTGCTACCCCATGTGAAAGAAAATCCAGTTATAAGGCTTGTATGTAATGTCATAATCCATGTAAATGAAGAAGCTTGTCCAAAAAACATAGTTTACTAACACACAGGAAGTGATAAAAAAGGAAAAAAGAGCAGAAAAAGAAAATGATTGCTTCTGAGACCATCATCAGTTCTGCTGACACAAAAGCAAAAGGGGGAAAAACCTATAAGTCGCACAAGCATGGGCCAAAAAACAATCAGCTGTGATGGTGTTCAATAATGTGTGTTCTGACAGGCCTTGTTTTGTTTTGCCCTCATACTGATGTTTGCAAGGGCAGGAAATAGAGTAGGTGACACTGGGTGAACTACATGAAAATCATTTATTGAATGACTGGAGTTCACATCTATTTTATTTCCTGCCCTCACAGAATGGGGGCGAAACAGCCGGACCTGTCAGAACACGCATTATTGAACGCCTGACTGCCAACAGTAGGCAAGTCTCACATGTACCCCGACATCTTTAAGAAGCTGGTGAGCCCGTCTCAGGATGTCTTCTGTTGTCATTCAACAAATCCATCAATATGTGGACAGACAACACAGAATGACAACATAGGCTCATATTATACCTTAAACCTTTACATCTGCTGGTCTTAATGATGAATAAATGAAACAAAAACATTCAATATCTGTCCTATGAAACATAAACTCTTGAGAAAGTATTGCCAATTATAACATTGTTCTGTTGTTCTTCCCTTTTATTCAGCTGCATGACTGTTTTGTTTTGCCCATGGTGACTCATTTGCTCTTGTTATCTTAGTTTATGTTTTTCCTGCAGTTGTTTTTATTTTAGGTGGAACATAGGATACTCTCTTGAACAAAATGTTTTCTGTTTGTGTACTTCTTTTTTTGTCTTTTTGACAGTTTCTCTAAAGTATATTATTGTATGATTTAGTATCTTTTTTTGGAGTTATTTTGTTTTTTCTTTTCTCAATTTCTTCCAGTTTCCTCAGAGGCCCTGGAAACACAATATTATTTGAATGTTTTTAGTTTGGTCAGTGGTCATAGAAATGCCTCAACCTGTGGAGGAGTTATTTTTCCATTTTGTAAAAATTATGTCAGGGTTTTGCACAGGAAATTGTTTAGCAGAGTTGGTAAGCCACCCAGATCCTGAAGCATCTTGTTTGGTGATCAATCAAGTGGTTTAATGATGACCCAAACAGTAACCCCATTAATTAAACATAAATAATGTCAGTAAATAGCAAGTGCACTGTTCTTCCCTGGAAGATCATGTTTTATCGTAATACTATAACTTTTTTATAATGTCGGGTGTGTGTGAAACCCTGGACTTTAATTATTTATAAATCTTTTAATATAATAATCTCTGGTACTGTAGTTCCATCTGCTCTGCTCTGGGCCCTGTCTCCAAGCAGTTACCCGATTGGCTTTTGTCTGTCCGCTCTGGTCCCTGTTTGGCTCTTGGCATTCCAATGTCGACTTCAGATCACCCCCTGGATCAAGCTCATTCCTGCTCTATATTCATTAAGGGTATAATAAAAGCTCTTTCTCGCTCTATATTTATTAAGGCTGTAATAAAGTCACCTTTTAAATTATACTCCAGCCTCCTGTCTCTCTGTGTCTTGCTCTTAAATTCACAAGCTCCGCTGTGGACTTGTTGTAGTAGTTTTGGTTACCTTCTTCACAGTAAGACAGATATGGGAAATGTAATTAGAGACTATTATCTATATTTTATCACCTTTTCTCATTTCTAAAAGTTATCTTTTGAGGCTGGGGGTAATAAAACCAATTAAACCTAAAACAAGGCAACTAAATAGGCTTAATATAGATTGAACAGATCATTTTGTGACATATAAACAACAAAAATGTCATGACAGTAGTATTTTTACATTAGAGTTGGTCCATGGTAAAATACTGAAAAAGCAGATTCTGCTTAAAGGGAACTGCTAACATGACTAGAGATATAAGGGTTAACATCTAACAGTTACAGTAAGTACATTGCAGCATGGTGTGACGTGACCTTACACAGCTTTTTAACACTGCAGCAAAATCCTCCCTGTTTTGACGTTTTCTATATGTCTCAGCAGTCGTCTACAGTCTTTTCCTCATCCCTTCCCTGAGGCGTGGTACTGTTTTATGAATGAGCTGTTATGCAAGAAAAGATGACCTGAATACAGATGGGGAGGGGACATAGGGCGGGAGGGAGGACTGAAAGTACTGTATTGCAATTTGAGCAACGTCATTGTGTTGTGACAAAAAAAAACAGAAAGAAAAAAAGTTAGAATCACATGATTCATTTGTGGTTGTTTGCTGCTAAATGACATCTACTGTGGCTTAGGTCACATCAGTTGCTATCATAAATAGCTGTTGTATTTGCCAGTGTAATCAAGCCAAAGCAGGAGATTTACTCAGGTATAATCATCATAATAACCTGATGATAACCTGCACTGATTCTGTGGTTATCACAGTATCTCTGCCAGACAATGTGACAGTGTGCCAAGGAAACAGGGTTTAGATGGCTGTGAAAATCTATCACTCACCACCCTACAGACTAACGCTTGAGCTTTGTATACAGTTCTGCAAAGAAAAATCCACTAGCTTACACCTTAGTCATTGGCAAATTTGAGTGACTAAACAGAGAGAGGGGGAAGAGTGGGTTTGTTTTGCAAATTATTTAAGCATAAATAACTACCTACCCTTTTTTTATACCTGTCTCATTTACAAGCCATCCCACCTGCCTTACCTCTGTCTGCCTGTGTTTATGCGAATTCACGGTTGGGTTCTCTCTATGCGACATTTGATACATGAAATGAGTCAGTGCTACTAATTAGTCAGATTTGCTTTATAATAGTCTATATAATAATAATATAATTATTATAGCTTATGCAATTCAATTATTAGTCAGGCGATTCATCTACTATTTTGATGAATGATTAATCGCTTAAATAATTTTTAAAAATACAGTCTACAGCCATGCTAGCAGCTCAGAAGGCTGTACTTAGTTACGAGCAAGTTTAGTGTTTTAGCATGCTAACTTTTTCTAATTAGCAATACACAACAAAGTCTGGTGGATCCAACAAAAGACAAACTTGTCACATAGATCCACTCTGCTAGCATTACTTAAAATGACCAGTTTATTGAATGTGACTATTTGCTGGTTTTCCTAGTTTTCTTTGAATTTGGACTCTTGGTCAGAGAGGAGGTAAGAATTTTTTTTTTAATTTGTCACCTTGCATGGACCTTTTTATATACCAAATGTGGAACTAATTATTTCAGAAAATAACTCGCAAATTTATCAATAAAATAAAGTTAGCTGCCGTCCTAAATAATATTGCTACTGAGCCAATGATTAATATGACATTTTGGAATTCACAAATTCACACTTACTATTCCCTGGGGGGAAATCATTTTTATACTTCAAGGAGAGGAAAGGCAATGGGGTCAGCACCTTAGCAACACATCAGCATGACAAATACTTGCTAAATTTCTTCTCGCTGGACTTATTTGATTAACAGATTAGCAACAGGGAATGTGACACTTAGTTTTACACAGGGGCAATCTTGGGAATCAGTGTTACTGATCCTGAGGAGTTAAAAATGTGTTCTGTCAGCTATCGCAAACTGGTGTCCCAATGATTGACCAACCTCTAGTCTCTATTAATCTAATCTCTCTATGGAAAGCCACTCAAGCCGAACAGACAAGATATATCAAACCCTGAGTGTTAAAACCTCACTATCAGCACACTGTTTGACATGTTATTGATCAGCAATGTCAGCACCGGCATGACATCCGCTGGTGTGACTCCCTCTGAAACAGTAACATGTCATCTATTAGTGCACAGTCGTGGGTTTATTTTCATGTCTGGGTGGTGGTTTCCCTGCTCAGGCCCCATAGAGAAATTCAATAAATGGCAACTGTTAATTATTTACATTAATCATTGCTGGGCGAGACTACCAATCTTACCCCTAATGACTGTATGTTCATAGGATGAGATCTGCGTTCGGACATAATAATTTTCAGTATCTGATCACTGATCCAAACGTAACAAAGTAGAAGGATTCCAGGCCTGATTTATTTTGCCAACATTAACCTCAGCACCAACCACAGGGAGCTGTTTGTTAAGAACCAATAATTAAACACATACCTTTGGTTAAATCCTTAAGGGGACAAAAGGATGTTCACACTTGCTTCTTAGAAAACTTTCAAAACACATTCTCATGCCTTGCATGTAGAGTTCTATCAAAACCACACATTGATTTTGAGGTGCCCTTATGTGCCATTTAAACACTCATCAGGAGTTGTAAAATAAAAACTGATACGGCTACCAAGCATGAGGACAGCACGATGACAGAGTGGCAGCATTGCACAGGTGTCTTGTTGACTGTGTGGCTGCTTAAATCTAAAGCAAAGCACATTTCCCTTACATTCGGAGGCCTCTGCAAGCACACAAAGGCACACACACACACACACACACACATATACATAAATGTAAATGTAAATGTAAATGCTCCGTACTTGTATAGCGCCTTTCCAGTCTTTCGACCACTCAAAGCGCACCCTTCTATCCTTCTCCGCAGTGGTTGTTATATATAGAAAGA